>SEYY01019828.1:177500-182500 GCA_009176605.1 Armadillidium nasatum
ACATGTTAAACATAAGTAAGTCGCTTCACAGATGTATTTTCAAATCAGAAAATAACTGAAAACATTTGTTAACATTAATGCCATTTGTCCCAACGATTCGTTAGGACAATTTTTGCATTCACAAAATTTCCTTTACATTTACTTATATTTTTTAAAACAAGGGGAAGATGACTCAAGAAATGAGGAATGAGGAAGTTTGTCATTATTACAAAGTGACTCAAGAAATGAATGAGAAAATTTATCATTATTACAGAGGCCAAAATAATTTTAATTTAAATAGGCTTTAATGTTTTAAAAAAATGTTTTCTCCCTGTAATTTTTGTTTTTACATATAGAAATAATATATATATATATATATATATATATATATATATATATATATATATATATATATATATATATATATATATATATATATATATATATATATATATATATATATATATATATATATATATATATATATATATATATATATATATATATATATATATATATATATATATATATATATATATATATATATATATATGTTCGTGTGTGTGTTCGTGTGCGTGTGTGTGTGTGTGTGTGTGTACGATAATAAAGAAGCTTACCCTAATTAAGGAACTAAGCGCATTGAATTAATTACCAGCTGTCCTTCACAGCAATATTGTATGGAAATAGTTAAACATATAACGTATTAAACAAGGCGACTGAATAATTAATGTATCTTGCTCGCTTGGCACTTTCTGGAGTGCCAATACCATACTGTCAAGCTTCCAAAACAAGCTTTAATAAATGTTGTTTCCAAAATCGGAAATTTCTGGAAATTGTTGATAAGTTGGCTCATAATTATGATTTGCTCGTATCATCTTGGGGAAAGTTTGTTATACGAATAGAATGAAAGGATAAACTTAACCCTCAAATTTCTTGAATTTGAGATCAATGATGTTCTTCATTCTCTTTTCTGAATGTATTTGATGAAAGTTTAATTAATTTTGTAAGTTATTAAATCAAAATTAAACTTTCTTTTATATTTGTAGAGTAAAGATATTTTGATGTAAAAATGCAGATTAGTTATACATAAAAGTGAGCTTGCTAACTTTTAGAAAACTGTCAAAATAGTCACTGAATTTTTTTTTTTATTTTCATTCTATGATATTTTATAAACCTAAAACGTTGCCAGATATTAATTCACCAATTGTTGAATGTATCTTCCAGCCTACATTTGGTCATGTAGGACTATTGGTTAAGACGTTAGACCATCAATTAGATAACTCGAGTTCACACGGTGAAGGTAATTCTTGATAACGTATCATCAAAAAGATATTGGAATTAAAGACCATATCGATGGATTGAAGTTGTTGTGGAAAGGAGTGATTCTTACTGATTCCTATGCAGACACACATACATACACACACACACACACACACACACACACACACACACACATATATATATATATATATATATATATATATATATATATATATATATATATATATATATATATTATATATATTTATTTATTTACATATATCAATATTTATATGTTTTCAATGGTCAATAAGTATTTTTTGCAACTATTATTTAATTTTTATTTAAAGAAATAATTTAATTTAAATAATTTAACTTACTGTAATGTATCTCCGAGCATAACAACTCCTAGTACTGTAATGAAGCTCTAAATAGAGCCACTACTATTTCTGTGATGAAGCTCCGGACAGGCAAGATCCTCAATGATGCTTCCAGAAAAACCGCTCCACCTTTTGTGATGGAGCTCCAAGCAGACCAACTTCTCCTTTTGTGATGAAGCTCCGAATAATGCTGCTCCTACTTCTGTGATGAAGCTCCAAGCAAACCAGCTTCTCCTTCTGTGATGAAGCTCCGAACAATGCTGCTCCTACTTCTGTGATGAAGCTCCAAGCAGACCAGCTTCTCCTTCTGTGATGAAGCTCCAAGCAGACCAACTTCTTCTTCTGTGATGAAGCTCCGAATAATGCTGCTCCTACTTCTGTGATGAAGCTCCAAGCAAAGCCTCTTCTCACTCTTTAATTAAACTCGAAACAGAAACGTTCATTCACCTTAAATAAAAAAAAAAAAAAAAAAAAAAAAAAAAAAAAAAAAAAAAAAAAAAGAAAAAAAATGTAAATAAATAAAAAAAAATAAATAAATAAAAATAAAAGAATAAAAAAAAAATAAATAAAATTAGGTCCGACATCGAAAAGAAAATGAAAATTCAACGCATGATTTCTATCTCAATTTTAAGGCGCTGAGTTCCCAACAGACTCTCTCCCACACGTGATACATTTCCTGGTTATTGTACACAAACACACACTTCCTTAATATACTATATATATATATATATATATATATATATATATATATATATATATATATATATATATATATATATATATATATATATATATATATATATATATATATATATATATATATATATATATATATATATATATATATATATATATATATATATATATATATATATATATATATATATATATATATATATATATATATATATATATATATATATATATATATATATATATATATATATATATATATATATATATATATATATATATATATATATATATATATATATATATATATATATATATATACATATATAGTTTTAGATCTACACTTGTGGGAATCCATAAGAAAACACTTCTTCTATTTTTCCCCCAATTCTTAATTAAGATTTCAACACTTTTAAAATCCATGTCGGCTCGTGATTTAAATGATTTGCAGTCATAACAACTAAGCTCCGGTGGATTCAATGTGGGCCATTGGCTTCCCGGTAAAGAAGATATTATATATATATATATATATATATATATATATATATATATATATATATATATATATATATATATATATATATATATATATATATATATATATATATATATATATATATATATATATATATATATATATATATATATATATATATATATATATATATATATATATATATATATATATATATATATATATATATATATATATATATATATATATATATATATATATATATATATATATATATATATATATATATAGATACTGATTAATCGGAACTGCTAATTAAGCTCAACAATCGGTCGATTAGCTCTTATTGACAGGATTAATTGCGAAAAACAATTTTTTAATTCTAAGATTATATTTAAACTATGATTACTTCCTTTAATAATTAATTTCAAATCAAGAAATATTGTAATTTTTATTTAAAAATAATTTTATTATTTTAAAAGATTTTAATCCTTTTTAATTATATCTTATTAATTAAGAGTAATTAAATATTATTGTTTTATTTTATTATATTGTCAAAGTTACTGAAATGCGCAACAGCGCAGTAAAAATAGATAGATATTTGAAATATTATTTCTCCGCTGAGAGGTTTACTGACAAATCATAATAAATATAAATTAAAATAGTTATCCTTGAAGATGTTATTCTTTCTAGTATTATATTTATAAGAATGTTGAAGTATTATTATAATATTGAAGCATATTGCTAATTATAGGACTTTCTTAAACACCTTTTCTGACAAATCCTTAAAAATATAAATTAAAATAGATACTCTTGAAAAGGTTATTCTTTCTAGTATTATATTTATAAGCATTTTGAACGTATAGTATTATTATAATATTGAAATTATTATAATATTGTAATTATTATAATATTGTAATTATTATAAGCATAGGACCTTCTTAAACATATTTACAGACAAATCATAAAAAATGTAAATTAAAATAGATACCCGTTAAGAGGTTATTCTTTCTAGTATTATATTTATAAGAAATTAGAAGAAATAGTATTATAATAAAATTCAAATTATTATAATACTTAAAAATATTATACCGATTATATTATATATATATATATATATATATATATATATATATATATATATATATATATATATATATATATATATATATATATATATATATATATATATATATATATATATATATATATATATATATATATATATATATATATATATATATATATATATATATATATATATATATATATATATATATATATATATATATATATATATATTATATATATAATATATTATTATATATATTATATATATATATATATATATATATATATATATTATATATATATATAATATATATATATATATTTATTTCTTAATCCCTTGTTGAGCTTAAAATGTATCCGACAATTGAAGTTTTATTAATTTAACATTGAACAGTTATTTATTGAATAGATTATAATTAAAACACAATTACTTAATGGTTGAGCTTTCGTGCTCTTAACTGAGTCACATCTTCAGAACTAACCAAGAATGGACGGTCGACATCTTCAAGTGCATTTGTATTGTCATGGGTAATTTTTTGAAATTCTGGCAACTATGATATTTTTCTTAAGACTTCTCGCAAGGACGACGAATGTTTGAAAAAAGTGTTCATACTATCATCTATAATATGCTCTCCGGGTGTAAGGTTAATGTTGGGTGTGTTTTTAATTAAAAATGATTCGATGAATTTTCTAGTGTGTGTGTTTTGGATGTGTTTTATAAGTTCTGCTTTTTTAAGGTTAGGATTATGGTTGAAAGTATGTCTATGGTTGGTAAGAGATGAGTTTTTATTATCATATCGTAAATCTAGTGAGTGTTGGTAAATTCTTCTTTTGAAGTCATTTGTTTCTCCGATATATTTCAAATTGCATTGGTCGCAGGGAATTGTGTATATTCCGATGTTGTCATCTATTGTATTGATATTTGGTTTTAAAATTGATTTTAAATTTATGGCGTTTGATTTGACTGTACGTATATTGGTGGGTAAACTATTTTTGGTGTCGTGAGGGTTTAGGTTTGGTGTTGGTAGTATGTTTGTGTGTTTTTCTTTTTGTGTGGTTGATATTATAATATTTCTTTTTGGCTTTTTTAAGAGATTTTTTGATGTTAGTATTTGGATATTGTAGATTTTTGAAAACCTTTT
>SEYY01019829.1:0-12500 GCA_009176605.1 Armadillidium nasatum
TACACCTACTTTTCCTTGTAGTCAAATTCTAACAACGATATTTTAAAGAATTTTGTAGAAGATTATCAATATTTATTTAAGTAATATTTTTTGTTAGGGTCTGTGGATCCTATAAAAAAAAACTTTTGTGCACTCACACATATATATGTTTATTCGTAAATATATTTACACATGTGTGTTGCAGTGAATCCTACAAAATGCTCTCTTTCATGTTTAGTAATAATAAGAAGGATAAATAATTATCTTACCTTCAGTTTTTTGCATAACTTTTGAGGGATGAAATATACAAAGGGAATTTTATGAAATGATCAAATACAATAATTAAATTTATTATAAATTAGGATAGAGAACCTACAGTCTCCGTAGCTGAACTAAAGGAATGGCACCAAACCAGAAGCAAGAACACAAAGAGACCGTAGTCTTACCACATAAGGTTTAGAATAAATTAAAGCATCAGCACGTAATTATTATGTTTTTAAAACACAAGATATTAACTTTTAAATGACACGATTATTTTAAGGAAGAACCACAGATGGAAATATATAATCGTCTTTTTAAATAAGCGGAAGACATACACAACTATGATTCACAAAAGTGGAACAGTGTACTGACTTTTAAACGTCTCAAAATAGATAAACGGAAGAGGAACGCATTTGAATAGAATGGCAAAAAAAGACTGTAATGAAATATATATATATATATATATATATATATATATATATATATATATATATATATATATATATATATATATATATATATATATATATATATATATATATATATATATATATATATATATATATATATATATATATATATATATATATATATATATATATCTATGTCAAGTGAACCAATTTTTTGACACTTTGTAACCCTACCCAGTAATATTCAAGTTGTGTAAGATTATTATCTTCAGTATTTTTTTTTTCATCTGTTTAAATTAAAATATTCAATAAATTAAGATTTTTCACTGATTAACAAGAACAAAATAGACGATTACTTATGTTAATTTTAGCATAGAAAGTGGGAGAAGAAAAAGACATGTAGCTTATATTTTAAACTTTCACATGACATTAAACATGACTGATTTAGGACAATATTGAATTTTTAACCTTGACCTCTCGACCCTGAATTTCTTAGAAATGAATATTTTAAAAATGTTTAAAAAAAAAAAAAAGTTCACAAAATTTAATACATTGACATCATTTATAAAAAGATTCATTATTAGGTAGCAATGAGATACATTTTTTATCATTGTTTGAAAAATATTACTGATGTTATAAACCCTGAAATAAAAAATTATTAATATAATTAGAATTTGTTGTCTGTTGAACACAAAGAAGATAACTTATTTAATTACTGAGCAATTTATTACAATAGCTTTCGAAATATTTAAAAAAGAAATTTTTGTCTGCATTGGTTTAAGTAGTTTAGAAAAAATTAAATTATTAAAAAAAAAAATATTGTATTAAAATTTCAAATTTAATTTTTTCGTGCTGCTTTGTTGTGTTCAATTTTTCCTTGTTTCCAATTTTCTAATTCTTTGAAAAGTAATTTTAGAGAGCTTTCATTCAAAGGTAAAAAGTTCTATCAAAATATGTTAAGATTTAAAATAATTGTGAAAGTTTATTTATAGAAACAAAGTAGAATAAAAGTTAACTTGGTAAAAATGTATGTATAAATATCTTAAGTGACAAAATGTTGCTTTAAGTTTGTTAATAGTGGTGTTCCTCAGATTTCTCTTCTATCGGTAAATATTTTTCTGTTTTTCATTATTGACTTTCTCTCTATTACTTCTTTACTAATCCACTCCTAAAATGATAACTATACCTTTTATTAATCCTTTCATTTTGAAGTCTATCCCACTCAACATCAATTAATTATCGCTAGGAGGGTGACCCTGGAGAAACTAATCTCTGATCTGATCGTTCTTGAATTTCATTTTGGAGCAGAGAAAACAGTCATTTTTAGTACCCCAAAAAAAAACCTCAGTTTGTCCATCTTTCTACTCGACATAATATTCCACACAACTATGACATCTTCAAAAACACACAACTCAAACCTTTATCTGTACTTAATATTCTCATAGTGTTTTTTTTTTTTTTTTTTTTCGGGATTTTTCTTTGTAAGAATCATTATTTTTCTTCGTAAACAAGTTTATAAGAGATTGGTTGTTCTGAATTTATTTTGAAATTTTTTCATTCCACTCCAGTTGCTTGTTCTTTATAGAAGGTTATTCGTTCATGTATTTCATTCACACAGCTCTCCTTGAAAAGGTGGAATGTAGGGATTTTCTTCTTATCACCCATTTTTCTCTTGCTAACTTTCTCGGTATCTTTTTCTGTTGGCGAGTCAACCTCACTCCCTTCTATACAGTCACATCCTTTTTCTTTCCAATTCTCTGACACTAGACTTAATCTCTATACTTAGTGTTACATGAACTCCGCTTGTAAAGTCTGAAACTCATTTCTTCTATCTATTTTCCCAACTTCCTTTAATTAACATACACATTTTCAAATGCCATATATCTGGGTATGTTGGTTTTCAATTTTGGTATCGCTCCATCCCTAATATATATATATATATATATATATATATATATATATATATATATATATATATATATATATATATATATATATATATATATATATATATATATATATATATATATATATATATATACACAAGTATAAACAAAATAATTTTGAAATAATATAACTAAATGATATAAGTTTGTTACACAGCAATAAAATAGAAATGATATGTATAAATACAGGTTATATTGATAATTTTATAGCTTAGATTTTTTCAAACTTTACCTTAGGGTCTTACCTAGGTAAGCCTATTGAATTACTATTGTGAATCAGAAAAAAAAATTCGAAAGTTTTTGTGCTTTTCTTAAACTTTTATTGTACAAAACCTGTAATTTCTGAAAAAGGCATATAATCAATATATATATATATATATATATATATATATTATATATATATATATATATATATATATATATATATATATATATATATATATATATATATATATATATATATATATAATTGTTTTTTAGAACCACTAACTAAACTCGTGGTTCGAAACGATATTGTAACTCTTAAAGTCTGCTATACCGCCGGGATTCGAACCCTGGTCTCTTGGATCGTAAGCAAGAGTGTTATCCCTTGCGCCAAGATGGTACAAAAAGAATGATATTTAGATAGTCTGCGAGAAAGAGGGATAAAACTGGCCTAGTTGTCCCTGTGTCATGGTGCGGTCGGTGGTGTCCGTTGGAAGTTTAGCATGATAGTATTTCATGAGACTTCCCAGCGTGATCTCATTTTGTACCGTCTTGACGAAGTGAATAACACTCTTTCTTGCGATCCAAGAGACCAGGGTTCGAATCCTGGCGGTTTAGCAGACTTTAAGAGTTGTAATATATATATATATATATATATATATATATATATATATATATATATATATATATATATATATATATATATATATATATATATATATTATATATATATATATATATATATATATATATATATATATATATACCCACAATGTGGTCTGCATGTGTTTTTGTTAATTTGCTTGTTTGGTAAAATAAATTTTCCTATTTGTTTTTTACTAAAGCCTTTTAACATTATTACAATTGGAAATTTTTTTTTTCAGGGTTGAAATGTCTGTAAAATGGGAAACTTCACCTATTAAACTTCGTTCGCGTGTTCTTTCAGTTTCTCTTAATGAGGAAGGACTTGATTGCAATGTCAGAAAAGCAATTGCGGATGTTACTTTGTCATTGGTTGAATATTTACTTTCTGTTGAGTCAGATGACACCAAGTCTTTTAACTATGTATCAAACGTAAGTCTTTTATATATTATGTTTTCTAATGAACGAGTTTTTTTTTTTCAGCTGAAGCAAGTTATTCTAATCAACATTTCATTTGTTGAACCGGTATTTTTTTGACTGGTCCCATTTTAAAATACCCTGTTTGACTCCCGCTCTTCCAGTTTAAATTTTATGACTCCACATTTGGCTCCAGCTCTGAATCCCTTTATAGTTTTTTCTTTTTTTTTTTAGAAAAACAAAGAAAGGAATTTTTCAGCTTTATATTCACTTCAAAAAATTTTCTTGCTTAGATATCTGCTCCTGTTCCGGCTTCACCAAAAAATATTTGTAGGCTCTTTCTTGAACAAACAAGGTATTATGATATAACATGGTATGTATTATAAAACAATATTGATTTATCTAGAAAATATAAAAAAATGTTTAGAAACTGGATCCTTTTTGATTCCACAGCTCCACAACCATACTAATAATAGTTTTTTATATTATTATTAATTATATTATTTGTGATATTTGTTGATTTATATTTTATTTGTCAAAATTTTTTGTAGAAATATTCAGTTAGTAGTAACTCCTTTTTCTCATTTTGAATGTTATTTAGTTTAACGCCACTTGTTTTCATAACCTCATTGCATAATGTCCTGTCCATCCTATTATATTAATTATATTAAACATTATTATTATTATTATTATTATTATTTTTATTATTTTTATTATATTACTTTTATATTATTATTATTATTTTATTATTATTATTATTATTATTATTATTATATATTTCGATGTTAAGCCTATAGTGCCTATTTGACTAATTTTGTATTATCTACATACTAATGTCATAATCCTACAGGTACTTACTATAAAAATCATTTGATTAACTTTTTCTTTTGGTGATCCTAGAGTTCGCTATTTTGTTGCAGTCTTCCTGAGAGCCTAAACAGTGACCAATAATTTTATAAAGTAGGATTATCATTAAAAATCTATTTTAAATTATGACTTGAGCAGCGTATCAGTGCAGTTTTATTTCTATCTTTAATAAATTGATACCAATTAAAGAATCAGCATAAATATGTCAAATTTACCCATACATCCACATCTATTTCTCAAAATTTTCGTCACATCTTCTGGACCTCAGGTAGCGTATATTTCTATAACAATATCTACATTTTGTTTTTTATCAGCACTGTTATTCATCAGTCACCACCATCTCATTCAAAAATTGCCTTTGGCCCTTCTATGTGTTTTTCCAATGAATGTCACTATAATTTTAAGCGATATAACAAACCTGACTCACCTAGGAAATATGGAGAAATTTTTAGACGCCTCGTCACTTGGCCCCTATTGAAATTATGAACAGATACTTTTTAACAACATTGATCAGGATCAAACGCCTTACATAGACTTGAAAACTGTATTTCAAACATTTACCTGTCTGTCCTCAAAATTACAAATTTTTAGAATCCAATTTTTCAAAGGGAATCTTTCCCATCATATAAAGCAGAGCTTAACTCCATTCAGAAAACTGATTTTATTCTTAGTTGTGGTATAATGATGAAAATAAATTATTTTGCTGTACAATAGGTTAAATGTTGTCATATATTTAGATTCATTTGCATGATGAAAATTTTCATATTTAAATTCATTTGCATGGTAAAAATTTTCATATGTAATAAAAATTAATAATTACTTGTTATTGTTTTAGTACATTAAAGAATTTTATTTTCTTATCTCGGAAGCCTCCAATACAAAGTCATTAATTACAGCAATGCTGAACAAATCCGGAACTTTTATGCTGTGTAATAAAGTGTATATAATTATTAACCTTATTTTCTTTCCTTAGAAACACAAAGTTATAACAGATTAAAACTTGTGGATTTATTGTTTTGTTATGTGGGATATATATATATATATATATATATATATATATATATATATATATATATATATATATATATATATATATATATATATATATATATATATATATATATATATATATATATATATATATATATATATGGCGGCTTCCGGATATGAAAGCCGGCTTGTTCTGAATTCTAATACGATTCAAACTCGGAAAATTAACATAGGGTTCTTGCTTGAATACTTTATTAATAGTTCCTATGCTAATTACAGGTAAATCTGCAAGACAAAATTAACAACGTAAGATATAAGTATATAATGCACAATAAACAAGAAAAATTATAAAACACAATATAAGGATAATAACTCACCGATAGTGACTATATAGAACTCAGAAACTAGACTGAGGCTTTAAAGGCGGGAATACGATAAACGTTGGAGTTACTGTGAGTCATACTGACTCTTTTGAGTCATTCGACTGCCGAAGGCAGCCACATGGCTCCTCCAAAATTGCGACCATTTTTTATTAAATATGGCTCCTTGATGGGGATCACCGGTCCCTTGCTGGTACTAACAGTATCACAGAGTGTACAGGCCTTTCCAAAACTGAGGGTTGCCTTTTCCTTTTCCCTTGGTTATCCAAGTTTCGTTCACCGAACCTCAGTAGAACTCATCTAACATGTTTATCTTGATCTACAAAGACCTTTTCTACTATTGCTAACTTCCAGTTATTTCTGGGAATCTCGTTCTCCTTTAAAATAACTATATCACCTGCAGCCAAATTGGGTCTTGGTTTGGTCCATTTGTGTCGTAACTGTAAGTTATGTATGAATTCTTTTCTCCATCTTGACCAAAATTCATTTGCAAGATGCTGCACTCTTTTCCATCTCCTCCAGTCTTTTCAAATTCACCTGGGGGTGGCAGCAAGACCTTAGATTTCATTGTCAACAGGTGATTTGGAGTCAAAGGTTCCTTGCAGTTTGGATCATCAATATTTTCCAAGGTGAGTGGACGGTTGTTGATGATGGCTTCTGCTTCGGTCATGAAAGTTTGTAATGCTTCGTCGTCAAGTTGAAGTTCGTGGTTGAATAACAAATTTGAGAGAATGCTTCTAGTGGTCCTAATTTGCCTTTCCCATACTCCGCCCATGAGGTGGATTCATTTGAAAGGGAATCCAATCGCAGTTTTCCTTAAGCAGTTCCTGATGTATTTTGTCATTGCTCAGTTCTGAGATTGCCTTTTCTAGTTCGTTTTTTGTTCCAACGAAGTTCTTACGGTTGTCACTTCTGAGCAACCTTATTGGTCCTCGACGGCAAACAAATCTTCGGTACGCATTCAAGAATGAATCCGTATTCAGCGTGCGTGCTATTTCCAAATGCACTGCCCTTGATGCCAAACAAGTAAATAGTACTCCATACCGCTTTTCTTCCTTTCTGCCGTTCTTGATGATCCAAGGTCCGAAATAATCTACAGAAAATAATAAGAAAATGCAGGGCTTTCCTCTAATCTATCTTTAGGTAAATCTGCCATTTTCTGTGTTTCGGTACCGGCTCTTAATCTTTTGCAAATAGTGCACGAATAGATAAACCTTTTGATTGTCGAAGATCCGCCTATAATCCAGTATCCGCCTGATCTAATCTCATTTGCAGTTATACCTCTGCCTGAATGTTTCACTATTTCATGGTAGTGTCTTATGATTAATGTTGTAATGTGTCCTTCTTTGGGCAGAATAATTGGATGCTTGAAGTTTTCGGGAAAATCTGGTCTTCTTATTCTTCCTCCGACCTTTAATATTCCATCTTTGTCTATGAAAGGGTCTAGTTTATAAACGGAGCTGGTGCTTGGTAATGACGTTTCGTTTCGTGCAAAGGCTTCAATTTCATTTGTGAATGAGCTTCTTTGAACAAGCTTGATTATTTCATTCCTTGCTCTTTCTAGATCTACTGTAATGGGTGTTCTTGGGGTTTTCTGTCGATGCCGTCTCTGCGCCTTAATGATAATTGCTACTGAACGCTGAGCCTTGTGCCACGTTGAAAAACGTTCTAAGCGTTGCAGAATGTCATCTTTGGTCTTGATTGCATATGAGAAAACCTTTTTTAATTCCGGATCATCTGAAGATAATTCAAAACTTGTAGTTTGCGATGGCATGTCTACTTCTGTAGAGAGGAATGGCGGTCCCTTTCACCAGAGTTCGTTATCCACTAAGTCCTCTACTCTCGCTCCTCTGGAGGCAATGTCGGCAGTGTTTAATGATGACCGTATATGGAACCACTGAGCTGGTGTGGTGACTTCTCTTATCTCGCTGATTCTGTTGGCTACGAAAACGTGAAACCTTCTTGCTTCATTGTTTATGTAACTATGCACTGTTGTACTATCTGTCCAGAAGAATTCAGAGTCGATTTTGATCTTTAACTCTTTCTTTAATAACCTTGCGATTCTCACTGACAATGCTGCAGCTTGAAGTTCCAATCTTGGAATTGTAACTGGCTTCAGGGGTGCAACTCTAGATTTAGCGAGCATCAGATTGCAGCTTATTGTTTTGTTTGTGTCTATAACTCTTAAGTAAGAGCACTGCCCATATGCAGTTTAAGAAGCATCCGAGAAATGGTGAAGCTCCATTCTTGCAGTTTTGTGTGATGTATTCCTCTTGAAGCATCTATCTATTTTGATTTCTTCAAGCTTATGGAGGTCTTTTTTTCAATTTTCCCATTGTAATTGTAGATCTTCTGGTATGGGATCATCCCAGTCCGCTCCATCCTTAGTTAATATTTGTATGACCCTTTTGCCCTTTAAAACATATGGACACACAAATCCTAATGGGTCATAAACTGAGCCAATTGCACTGAGAATTCCTCTGCATGTAAGTGGATTGTTTTTTGCCTTTATCCTAAAGCTGAACTGATCTGCAGCTACATCCCATACTACTACTAGTGTGCGCTCGATTGGAGCTTCGTGTTCATTACTTATTAGGTAGCTTTGCCCTGCTTTGCTTCGGTTGATTTCCGTGATGTTTGTCATTACTTCTTTCGAATTAGAGAGGAATTTGCAGAAATTAAAACCTCCTTTAGCGCACACATTCTTGCTTCTCTGTATTATGTCTAATGCCTCTGATACAGTGGATGCCGAATAAAGTCCGTGGTCCACATAGAAATATTCTGTGATAAAGTCGTATGCCTTTGTCCCAAGTTCTTCTCTATACTTTTCTGCATTGTACTTTAGAGCAAAATTGCAGACTGAGTGGGAAGAGCGGGCTCCAAAAATGTGAACCGTCATTCGGTATTCCTCTGGAGGGGCTGATATATTTCCGTTTGTCCACCACAGGAATCTGAAGTAATCCTTGTGTTCTGCTTGAACCTTTACCTGATGGAACATAGCTTCAATATCGCACGCAAAGGGTATGGGTTCTATTCGAAATCCACATAATACTCCAATTATCGTGTTTGTCAAGTCAGATCCTTGTAATAACCTATCGTTTAAAGATATGCCTAAAAATTTAGCGCTAGCATCGAAAATTATTCTTAGCTTGTCTGGCTTCCTGGGGTTATACACCCCGTGGTGCGGGAGATACCATACTTGTTCTTTTATTAACTCATACTTTGGCACTTTTTCTGCATAACCTTTAGACAGCACTGTGTTCATGAAAACTAGATAATCTTCTTTGAATGCGTTATTCCTTTGTAACTAACGCTTTAGAGACTGTGACCTAGATAGTGCTAGTTCTTTATTATTTGGCATGACGAACTGCCCTTTTAGAGGGAGTGGAATCTTATAGTGACCATCTTCTCCATAAACGATGCCTTGTTGTAAAACGTTCATGAACCTTTGATCTTCTTGTGAATATGCCTTTTGCTGGCCACGCCTTTCGATGAAGTCTCCTTCTAGAATTTTTCTTGTCTTCAAGCTTATGCAGCTCTTTGGTTTCAGATCGAAATGCCACTATAGAGTGACTGATTATTGCTTTGTCTTTGCCTGTTTGCGACGAGTTGCTGGAGATGTCCAATGTTATGCCAATGATTCCCCAACCTAAGCGAGATTTGAAACCGAAAGGCGTGCCTATGCTTCCGGTAATCACTCTTAAAGGCTCCAAAGCTTCTGGGCAGTCAATTCCGATTAGCATTTCCACCTCTAGCATTGGGATTTCAGGTTCTATTTCTTCATATAACTCGTGCAAATGTTTATATTTTTTCGTAACTTCTTTACTGGGAATACTTACCCTATCCGCTGCAATTTTGTTTCTTACATAAGAAGATCGCAGATGTAGTTTTTCCTTTGATCTTAATCCTTGTAGAATTAAGTTTTTGCATTTAATTGACCTGGCAAACTCTGTGCCTGATATAGTTTTAATGCTCAAATCCACCGGAGAGCCTGATAGATTTAATCTTTTAAATAGAGAGTCCTTAATGAATGAAATATTGGCCTGGTGATCTAGCATTGCGTAGGTTAATACTCTTTTCTCAGGGAAGTCGTGATTATAAACCCAAATGGGTAGTATCAAAGCCTGTGTTAGATAAGAAGCATTGTCTTCGCTTGAGTCAATCTTATGTACGATAGCTTGTAAGTCTGTACTTTCCTTTTCCTTACGAGAGATTCCTTCCGTTGGGTTTACTTTATTTTCGGGTGTTCTTTGTTCAAATGGTATTCTTACTTCATGTAACAACATATAATGCTGTCTATTACAGGTTATACAGCGCTTTGGATCTTTACAAAATTTAACTACATGCCCTGGTCTTAAGCAATTCAGACAGAGTCTTCTTTCTTTTACGAAATATTTCCTTTCTTGCATAGGTATGTTTGTAAATTTATTACACATACTAAGAGCGTGCGCTTCTGTGCAATAAATGCATGTGTACGTCTTCATATTTTTGTCCTTTTGATTATTTAATATGGTTGTTTCAGTGGCGAAACTGCGTATATTTCTATTGCTTAGAACTTCTTTATAGCTTGGTTTTCCGCTTCCTCGATCCTGTCTTTCTACTTGTAAAGTAGGAGCGGAAAAACGTGCCTTGTCGGGCTTGATCATTAATAAATTTTACAAAATTAGTAAACCCTGGATAGCTTCCGGAATTCCTAGGTGTGCTTTCCACAAACTTAAAAGCATACTCGTTTCCACTTGTGAACTAAATGGGCTGGAAGTTTCTTTAATAGGGATAGAATCCTATCAGAATCATCCAGCCCGTTCAAACCTTGGGTGGAAGCTTTCACGACCTCGCACTTCTTTAAGAAATCTGCAAATCTCTGTAACCCAGATGAATCTCCTGCCTTTATGAAAGGCCACGTCTTTTAGTTCTTCTTTAAGAGTGCTCTCCATCACGTGCATATTACCGTATCTCTCCTCTAATGCCTCTCTTGCATCTTTATAGGCTTCTCCTGAATTTGTAGAGATGTAAGCGTTTACTAGTTCCTGTACTTCCCCACTAGTATATTTGTGCAAATAATACAGAAAGCTTTCGCTGATCAGACACTGTGGTTTCAACAAGAGTATGAAAACTTATCTTCCATGATGCATACATAAGGGGGTTGCCATTGAATATTTGCGGTTCGGGTCTATGAAGAGAGACAGTTTCCATTAATGCACTAATCGTTGAAATATCTACCCGTGGTTTAAATTCATTAGCACTTGGATTCAGAATTGCTTGATTAGTATACTGCCCTTCACTTTCTACTCTTGTATAGTCTTCCACTCGAACTTCATTTGATTCTTCGCTTGAAATTCCGCTTGAACTTGGCACAGATGCACTTACTTGTTGCTTTGTAAGTCTTGGGCTTCCTTCTGAAACATCTTGTAAGCTTGGTACACTGTTCCTCTTTTCCTGTTCTGTAATTGAAGTATACATTCTTATTCTGACTTCCTGTGCTTCACTTCTGATTGTTTCTAGCTTCTCTTCCTCTTTACCTATGGCCTCGAACTTTCCAATTCTTCCATGGTATCACTATAAGCTCGTAGAGCGGCTTCCGTTTCCTCATGCAGTTGCTCTAATTCCTTTACTGCCTGTTTTAATTGGTCTGCATCCTTACTTTGGATGAGAGCGATCCTGCTTTTTATAATTTTTTCAAACTTACCATACACTGTTTTGAAATCCTTTCTCAAATTAAACAGGTTTCGTTTTGAATTTTTAAGAGCCTCTATGTCACTTTTACCTGTGTTTTTTTCACTGTTTTTACTCATGTTGATCAAGGCTAATTTTATGATACCAAATTGAAATCGTTAATTAACATTTAAGATACACCTGATGCCACAGAAAAGGTATACTAAATTTAAAGGAATATTTATTACATATGAACAAATCAAATTGTACTTCAGAAATAAACAAATACCTGTGGCATCAAGGATTACGATAGACAAAATATTAAAAAAATAATTCACCCCTATAGATACCAAATTACCGCACCTCCTAGCAATAAAAACCACGATAAATATTTTTATTGCAATATACAAGATATAAACAAACAAACAAATGCATAAACAAAAAATAAACAAGGTTTAAAAAATACAAGATATTAATTTCAAATGCAAAAAATGCAAAATAATATGTGCAAAAGAAACAAAGGGTTCACTAGGGGGCGGTAATGTAAACACCAATACAAAAAAAAATATGATAAATATGAATTTATTCCACACCAAATTTTCACCTTTTAATTAACGCTTTGTGCGCCTTTTAAAATAAAAAATAAGCCTTTTTTCTGATCAACACGCTCTTTAAAGCAATTATCACCACCTCAATAATAATAATAATAATGATAATAATTGTCTTTAAACACACAATTGATAATAATAATA
>SEYY01019829.1:15000-43445 GCA_009176605.1 Armadillidium nasatum
AATCAGACAGTGCGTTAGTTTTTACACTGGGATAGCAAGCTCTTACGACTTTATGTGGTACGGAGAAAACTAATCTACTACCAATAATAGAAAGTTGGTCGACCGTAGACATTACAAAATATCGTAATGGGTATACGTTGTCACCGAGGATGTTCTATTAACATGATGGAATTTCTTGAAAATCAGTTTCGTCTGAAACACCACCGAGATGATTATCGAGAATTATTAGAATTATTCGTGATCTCCTTGGCTGCAACCCCCGATGTGTGGTCTCAGTTCCCATTCCTGGCAGTGTGAGTCACGCTCGGTGAATGGCAAAGGCTATTTACGTCTTTAAAATATATTTATTCCAGGATCAATTCAACATGACCACACGCGAGAAAGATTCAATCAGAAGAATGTGTGTCTTTCTTATCAGACTTTATTTATCGGATCTTGATTTTTGACACCATTGGCCATTAAAGCTCCATATCTCTATTTCAGTTTTCTGCTGAACATAATTGTAAAGAATTTAATACAGATATTAGTAATGATGCCGTGAAGAAATTCGCAAACTATTTATGGTACCTGGCACCGTAAATTGCGGCATTCGCAATATTTGTTGATGATGTTCCACTAGACATTAAACAAAAAATGGCTACTAAAATGAAGACAAAAGACGACAACGATTATGAAAACCGAATTAAATATACATTCCCAGAAATGAAAAACTCCATGGTTTAAAGATGAAACATATTTTATAATTTGTTACAGCTGATTCCAAAGTAATGTTATCAAGATTTAAGATTCATACAAATTTTCTGAACAACAACCCGTCTACTTGAAAAGAGAATGAGAACCTCTAACATGAGATGGAACTTTTGAAATGTATTGTAGTGGTTAACGATGTAGCTTAGAGAGAGAAGTGAATCTAAATGAAGAATATCAGAACATTTTAGACAAGAACGAAACAAAGAAACAATGCATAGTTCAGATTGTTAGTGAATACAGAAAACCGTATCCAGAATGGACTAAAACTTCTCTACTGAAAAGTGATTTGCAAATATCTTTGATAATCTATGTTTCAAATAAATAATCATTTGAGCAAAAATTGTAAGTAATACATATATATTTAGATTTCTCAGTATCATTAAACTTACATAAAACAGTTTCGTAATGTAATAAAGGTGAAATATGTGAAATATGAAACTTTGGGGCCCTTGGGGGGTCCTCTTAATGTATTTCACTGGTACCAAAATTTTGTATAGAGAAGTTTCCTATCTAGTGAAACAAAAATTGGGGTTGGGAGCAGCAATTGTCGAAAGATAAAAATTAAGGGCCACTCTAATATATATATATATATATATATATATATATATATATATATATATATATATATATATATATATATATATATATATATATATATATATATATATATATATATATATATATATATATATATATATATATATTTATATATATATAAAATTAATATATTATATATTTATTTTATAATGCCAATTTATTTTTTATTATATATATATATATATATATATATATATATATATATATATATATATAATATATATATATATATATATATATATATATATATATATATATATATATATATATATATAATATATATATATATTATACTGATCGATGGGATGTCATATTTTCTCATTTGCGGATGCAAATGTTGAATTATCGTGAAGTGCGAATGCAGATGTTGAATTTTGGTCAAATGCACATTTTCTGTGTTGCGTCTTCTAGGTTAAACTACAGTGTATTGCACACTTTGTTGTGTGGACGATGAAAATAAGCGGATGTTGAAATGTGTGACCTGTTAGATATTGAATGAGGCCAAGTTGGTGGCGCTAGTTTAGCGGGAGCTTTTGTAACGAAAATAGGTGAACTGTTTAACGTGTCACGAGCGACAGTATCGACAATTATGAGAGTTTACTTGAAACATGATAAACCGTCATTGGCGAAGAAAAATAGTGTGTGGAGGAGGTATGCGACGAGAGAGTTCAGAAGAGAAGAGTCTGTTGTAATAACGATAGTATAGAGAGAGTGATGCAACAATTCGACGGGTAGAAAGTGAATGGAGAGTTGATAAGGCGAAAAGCCCTAGACTCCACCTTTTCTAGGAGAGCTGTATGAGTGGAACCACCCCAAATGTTTGAGGCGTACTCTATACAGGGGTGGACAACACCCCTATGCAGAGCAAGCAACTAGGGTGGAGTGAAGAAATGCTGTAGGCGCCTCAGAATACCCAACCTCTTAGAAGCTTGTCTAGAAAGAGAAATAATGTGATCTTTCCAAGGAAGATTACGAGGAAAAGAAACACCGAGAATATTAAGGAGAGATCAAGGTTTGAGTTATGCGTTTTCGAAGAAGATATCATAGATGTGTGAAAGATTGTGTCGCGTAAAGGGATGGAGAAATTAAGTTTTTGAGGCATTAAAAACGATCATGTTTTCTATGCCCCAATTTGAAATGCGAGATAGATCAGAGGTTAGTGGCTCCAAGGCCATCCTCATTCCGTCTATTAAC
Organism: Armadillidium nasatum; assembly: GCA_009176605.1. Lineage (NCBI taxonomy): Eukaryota > Metazoa > Arthropoda > Malacostraca > Isopoda > Armadillidiidae > Armadillidium > Armadillidium nasatum. The sequence goes on from SEYY01019829.1 coordinate 17,542, forward strand.
TGTTGTTGGGGGGTGCGCCTTTCAAAATGAAAAGAGTAATGAAGGGTGGAGTCATCAGCATAAGAGTGGATAGGAGATGAAGTAAACGGGAGAGTTCATTAATGAAAAGCAGAGAAAGTGTTGGGGATAGAGTAGCTCCTTGAGGAACACCACTATTAATAGATTTATAGGGTAAACGGTGGCCGTCTACAACAGCTGCTATAGAACGCCCAGAAAGAAAATCAGAGAGAAAGAAGGAAGTTTAGAAATCAAAGTTTTGTGCCAGACTCTATCGAAAGCTTTCGATATGTCCAGCGCAACACTAAAAGATTCACCGAAAGGCCTAAGAGCGTAGGACCAAGAGTCCGAGAGAAGGGAAAGAAGATCACCAGTAGAGTGTTTCTTACGAAAGCCATTCTGGCTATCAGAGATAAGATTAGAAGAATTGAGATGTTTCCAAATCTTCCTGTTAAGGATAGATTCTAAAACTTTAGAGAGAACGAAGGTTAAAGAAATTGGACAATAGTTAGAGGGTTGAGAGGTGTCCATCTTCTTCAGCACAGGATGAATGAGCGCACGTTTCAGCAAGAGGAAAAAGTTGAAGTAGAAAGACATAGACGAAATAGTCTACCAAAGCATGGTGCAAGCTCGGAAGCACAAGTTTTGAGAACCACAGGAGAAATACCATCAGGACCGTACACCTTCTTGTTAAGCTCAGAGAGAGCAGAAATGACCTCTTTAGAAGAGATTTCAATTTAAACATGAATGAGTTGGAAGGGGTTGAAGGAGTAAGATAAGAACAGCTCCGGAATCATCAAAGGTTGTTTTGTAGGCAAAAGTTTGAGCGAAAAATTCAGCTTTAGAGGAAGGCAAAAGGGCAGTTGAAACATCGGAAGATACTAGAGGATGGAAGAGGAAGAAGCAGAAGTTTGAGTTGACATTTTTTGCAAAATGCCAGAATATATATATATATATATATATATATATATATATATATATATATATATATATATATATATATATATATATATATATATATATATATATATATATATATATATATATTATATATATATATGAAAAGGAAATTTTGAAAAATATAATCAAACGTTTTCTCTTCTTGATCGTAGGATATTGGAGTTTTATATATTAAAGCTCATTGTCCATCCTTAAATGATCAAGCTTTTTCTATTTTCCTTTTCAATCAAGTAAGAAGTTCTTTTTTCCAAAATGGTCTAGCCTTTTTGTTATTTGTTATGTCAACATCAATTTTATTACTTTATTTTTTTTTTTTATTGTAATTATTATTATTTTAAATATCTTATATATATATATATTTAATGAAAATATATATTTTGATTGTATTTTAAAATAAAGATTTGTAAAATTTAGTTTGTGCTGAAGACGGACCGAGTTAAGTTTGAAACGTTCAGTGTATTAAATGAGTATGTGGAAACCCAAAGTATTGGCTTTAACCTTTCGAATTGGAGTATGGCTCAATAGAAAAGAAACTGTCTCAACATATATATATATATATATATATATATATATATATATATATATATATATATATATATATATATATATATATATATATATATATATATATATATATATATATATATATATATATATATATATATATCAGTGATGGCAAACGTCTTCATATCTTCATAAAAATTTAACATCTGAAATCTGCACTTTCAAAAATTCAACATCTGCATCTGCACTTAACCAAAATTTAATATCCTTTTCCGCAAATGAGAAAATATGAAATATGACATTCGATCCATCCAAAATATATAATATATATATATATATATAATATATATATATATATATATATATATATATATATATATATATATATATATATATATATATATATATATATATATATATATATATATATATATAGTATATATAAAATTTTCTAATTTATGGATGCGGATGTTGAATTTTCGAAAGTGCAGATGAGGATGTTGAATTTGCAAAAGTGCGGATGCGGATTCCAATTTTCATGAGGATGCGAATGCATATGCCATCACATATATATAAAATTGAGATAGCTTCTTTTCTAGAGAACCTTAATCTAATTAGAAAGGTTAAAACCAATTCCAAGGGTTTCCACATACTCATTTAATACACTGTGAACATTTCATTCCGTATCTCCTCCTTCAGCCTTTATAAGACGAAAAACCCGGGACTCTACCTTTTCGAGAAAAGCTGTATATGTGGAACCACCCCAAATGTGCGAGACGTACTTCATACGGGAGTGACCAACACCCCTATAAAAAGCAAGTAACTGGTTTGGTGTGATTTTGAAGGAGCCTTAGAACACCTAACCTCTTAGAAGCTTGTTTAGAAAGAGAAGTAATGTGATCTTTCCAAGAAAGATCACGAGAAAAAGATACACCTAGAATATTAAAGAGAGATGAAGGTTGAGTTGAGTGTTTTCGAAGAAGACGTCATAGTTGTGTCGAAGATTGTGTCAAGTAGAGATGTGGAGGAATTGAGTTTTGGTGTCATTGAAAATGACCATGTTTTTTCTGCCCCAATTTTAAATTATTCGCCATTTGCTGAGACATATAATCTGCCAGCAAGATTAACGGGAGCTGCGTATCTACAGTCCCGAACTGCTGGACAACGCACCGCTTGCGTGGTGCCGACAACTCTGGTTCCAGCATGATGGCGCCCCTACACACTTCTGTACTGATGCACAGCGAACCGTCGACTTTGGGGAACATTGAATTGAACGTTTAGGATATGTTGCGTGGCCGTTGCGTTCACCTGACCTGACACCCCTTGACTTTTATCTTGGGCGCCTATCAAAGGTATGTTGTATGAAACTACTGTTACCTCTGGAGCTCAGCTGATTGCCCGTGTCATTGATGCGTTTCATCACATTACCCAGAATCCTGCCAAACTACACAGAGTTGGACGGTCGTTGCTGCGACAACGTCAGGCATACAATAAGAGTCTTTACAGACTGTTTGAACACATTGTAATGTAAACATGCCTTTTAATAAAATGTTTTGTGTATAAATGTTTCTATTCTATTTCCTAAACGTACTGGCGAACACATAGACTCATGCGCATAACACCGAAATTACGCGCATGACCGTACATGGTTCTTATCATATCAAGATTTTCTCATAATGATCTATCGGTCCTACAAATTTGTCGGTGAGGTCCTATAACAAACAATATATATATATATATATATATATATATATATATATATATATATATATATATATATATATATATATATATATATATATATATATATATATATATATATATATATATATATATATATATATATATATATATATATATATATATATATTCTAATCTTATGAAATGTAAACTTTAAAGCCAAAAATATAATCTTACAGAGATTCTCTACTTGCTTTAGGTATTTTTCAAGCAATGTTGCTGTTTATGCTTATCCTAATTAAAGTGTATATTTTCTTTAAATTACAGGATAACCAACAGCATGCAGAAGACATTGAAAATGCAACCTTATAACGGAATACCAAAACAAAATATATATATATAAATATGTGTTTTGTAATTTATGTATAATTATTAATTTTTTTATGTAATAAATTGTGAAAATTTTTTTAATATAATAATGATAATCTTGAAAATTTAATGTACGCAAATTTATAAATTACCTAAGATATAGTAATTAATGTCGTAGTCAAAAGCTAAAAGTAACTGAGTAACGGAACTATCGTTACTTTTTCTGTTCCTTTCAAAGAAACGGAACTACTATTTCAGAGTAACGGTAATGGAATTGCTTTTATGAGTAACGATGCCCATATATATATATATATATATATATATATATATATATATATATATATATATATATATTATATATATATATATATATATATATATATATTAATTTTTTTCTAGATATATTTAACCGTAAGTTTTTTCTGTGGAATAAAGCGTGATGAATTTGAAACACGTTGGAAGAGTTTTAAGCGTGTAAAACAAGGCCTCTCAGACAATGTTGTGAAAAGGAAGCAACATATAAGGGCACTTTTGATCGAAAGAATGATTATGCAGTTTGAAACGCGAATTTTGGAGTCTACTTCACATGTATTTTCCACTACTCATTTGAAGATTATGAAGAGCCTTTTGAGACTATCAACTAGTCGTTATAGTGAGGTTCGTTTATATATATATATATATATATATATATATATATATATATATATATATATATATATATATATATATATATATATATATATATATATATATATATATATATATATATATATATACTTGGTAAACTATTTCGTCTTTGCCTTTCTACTTCGACCTTCCCTTCTTGCTGGAAACGTGCGCTCATTCAACCTGTGCCGAAGAAGGGGGACCCCTCTCAGCCCTCTAACTATCGTCCTATTTCTTTAACCTCCGTTCTTTCTAAAGTTTTCGAATCTATCTTTAACAGGAAGATTTGGAAACATCTCAATTCTTCCAATCTTATCTCTGATCGCCAGTATGGCTTTCGTAAAGAACGTTCTACTGGTGATCTTCTTTCCCTACTTTCTGACTCTTGGTCCTCCGGTTTTCGGGGTTTCGGTGACTCTTTCGCTGTGACCCTAGACATATCGAAAGCTTTCGATAGAGTCTGGCACAAAGCTTTAATTTCCAAACTTCCCTCTTTCGGAATCTATCCTCTCTGTGGCCTTCTCTCTAATTTCCTTTCCGGTCGTTCTATAGCAGCTGTTGTAGACGGCCACCGTTCTTCCTATAAATCTATAAATAGTGGTGTTCCTCAAGGATCTGTCCTTTCTCCAACTCTTTTTCTACTTTTCATTAATGACCTTCTCTCTATTACTTCGTCTCCTATACACTCCTATGCCGATGATTCCACCCTTCATTACTCCTTTCAATTTGAAAGACGTCCCTCCCAACAGCAGTTGATAGATTCAAGAAGGGTGGCCTTGGAGAAGCTGACCTCTGATCTTTCTCGTATTTCAAATTGGGGCAGAGAAAACATGGTCGTTTTCAATGCCTCAAAAACTCAATTCCTCCATCTCTCTACTCGACATAATCTTCCACACAACTATGATATCTTCTTAGAAAACACTCAACTCAAGCCTTCATCTGTCCTCAATGTTCTCGGAGTTTCCTTTTTTCGTGATCTTTCTTGGAAAGATCACATTATTTCTCTTTCTAAAGAAGCTTCTAAGAGGTTGGGTGTTCTGAGGCCCCTTCGTGTTTTTTTTACGTCACCCCAGTTGTTTGCTCTGTATAGGGGTGTTGCTCGCTCCTGTATGGAGTACGCCTCTCACATCTAGGGTGGTTCCACAAACACACAGCTATTCTAGAAAAGGTGTAGTCTAGGGCTTTTCGTCTCATCAATTCTCTTGCTCTTACTAACTCTCTCCAGACTCTTTCTTCCCGTCGAATTGTTGCATTACTTTTTCTATACTATCGCTATTACAACGAACATTGCTCTTCTGAACTCTCACGTCGCATACCTCCTCCATTAAGAAGGGTTCGTGCGACACAACTTTCTACACAGTCTCATCCTTTCTCTGTCCAACTCTCCAACCCCAGACTTAACCGCTATGCTCACTCTTACATGTACTCTACTGGTAAAGTCTGGAACACACTCCCTTTATCTGTTTTCCCAACTTCCTTTGACTTGCACACTTTTAAACGCCGTGTATCGGGTCACGTTGGCCATTAGTGATCTAGATCCGGAATGTTCCCCAAACTCTGGTGGAATTTGGTAGGCCGCCGGTCTTTGCCCACCAGAGGAGACATAATATATATATATATATATATATATATATATATATATATATATATATATATATATATATATATATATATATATATATATATATATATATATATATATATATATATATATATATATATATATATATGATGAAAAGTTTAGTTCATGAGTATTTTAAATGTAATGAGAATTTGAACCTCAGCCATAAATTTGTAGTTTTTCATTTACAGAAATATCAACGACGTTTGGATTTTGCTTCAGTGGCTATCGTTAGAAGTAGATATAAATAGTAATTGAAATGATAATTAAAGATTCCTTATACAAAATAACAGACAATGATAAAGAATGATCGCAATAATAACAGAAAAAGTTGTAATTATAATTAAAATAATTAATTCCACAGCAGTTACAAAATAATAAGAAAAATTTACTACTTGAAATTGAACTTTTGATCAGATTGGTGTGGTACAGTATACTGAGGAGTGGAGGATATTAAGGCTGAAATTTAGGCCGGTGAGAATTATAATCAGTTAGTTTGTAATAAATTTAAGTATTACGTTAGCAGGTTCAAAAGTAAAACTTACGTTATCCATAGATTGTGTGAAGAACCCGAATTCAGTAAAGGTTGTAATTGTTATATATAGGGAGGTTCGATGATGTGGATTTCAAATTTTTTTTTTTTTCTTGGAAGTGTGTCAAAGTTTTTTAGTGATTAGGACTGTCATTTTTGACAATGTTAACGGATAGGTGAAGAGTTTAGAAGTTAAGGGACTAAATGCTTTTGTGCTGACTCCATTATGCTCATTAGCATATGTCAGAGTCTCCTTATAGTAAAGCTTATATAGAAGTCTTATAAACCATAAGAACAAATGTAATTTTAAACAATACCGGACAACAATAGATGAAGGAGAAATCTTTAATTTTGAAAAGAGAGCCTAGTGAAAGAATTGATAAAAATATCTGCATTGTTAAAATGTGTAGAAGTGATGTGATCAGCAAATTGAGTATTAGATGAGTTATTATATTGAAATTTCAAATTGGTTTTCTTAAAGCTGGTAGAACGTGAGGGGTTGACAATATGTTTTGTTTAAGAAAATGTGAATTTATTTAGAAATAATATTTGTAAGAAAGCTATTGTTTTTAAGAACTCAAAGAATAATACCTGATATGGAAATAGTTAAAAAACCCTTTGATTTAGAGTAGAAATACCGTTAACTTTAAATAACTAAATAGGAATCTTTTGATATTAGCTACAACTCGTCCAGTTATTTTCCTCATGCTTCATTTTTCCCAACATTTCAAAGAATGTAACCTAACCTATCCATAGTACAGTATGTCTTTCGAGTCTTGATCTTTCTTTAATAGAGTAAGCTGTAGCATAAGCATTATGCTCATCTTTCATATTTACGGATGTCATTGATAGAACTATGGATTCGTAAGTAGTACATCATTCTCAGGACTACTATAATCACATCTCTCTTTTGATACTTTTCAAATCTTTATATGGCGATGTTAAGAGATTCTCAGTTTCTTTTACCTTTCTAAACTATACCTTCAATTCCTCAAGAACAAATATTATTTCATGAAGGTTTGTTCATTTTAACTTTTTAAAACTTATTAACTTTATCAAATAATAAAAATATTGTTTTCGTTGTCTGCATATCATTTTCAAGCTAACCTAGCTCTATAATCCCATCTTAACCCACAACTTATATCTATATCATAGGTGATTACCTTTCTATGGTTCTCTCTTCTGACCTTACAGTGTTGAACTATGAATAGCTAATAATAACTTAAACACCATTCATATTCTAGCATATCAAAGACTGCTAACCTTACAATAAGTAACATACGTAACTATCCCAACATTGCCAACATAGATCGATATACATTACTCAGGCATCATTACTATGCAAACACCCTTCTGGACAAAATTTAACCTGTTTCTCAGTGATACCGTACCTTTAAAACATTAAAATTTGTAGAGCGTATAAGGACTCTTCCATCTTCACCTCCATGCACACCCATGCGCGCGCGCACACCCACACATATGTACATACATACACTCAGTAATATATATATATATATATATATATATATATATATATATATATATATATATATATATATATATATATATATATATATATATATATCAGTGATCGTACGGGATTCCCTATCACGATCCCAATCCCAATCCTAATCTTGCGGGTCCCTCTAGATAAATCCCGGTCCCGATGTGAAAATTTTAATCACGAAAGATTGGGATCCCCGAAAAATCCCGATATCTCGATTATTTTACGACGAAAGGATTTTGTAATTGACTAAAATATTTCACAGAATATTCATAAGATTTCAATGATATATATATATATATATATATATATATATATATATATATATATATATATATATATATATATATATATATATATATATATATATATATATATATATATATATATATATATATATATATATATATATAGGGGGAGGACGTAGCTCAGTCCGAAGCGATGAAAGTACCCCCCACTGGGTTTAACCCACTGGGTGATAGGATGGGCTAGACCATTCCGTTTCACTCCGTTGCCCTTTGGTTCGTTCCTTTTCGCGTTTCATCTTCTCAGAGGGTCTATAGTGTACCCTTGACTCACATTGGAGTGCCTATGCTCCAACCTTCCTCCTTCTTCACATGTGTCCTACAGTATTTACAAACGCTTACACTTACTTTACCTATTAATTTATTCAAAATGGCAAAACTTTTCAAAAAGCTGTTTTCTTCTTTTCCTTTGAAAGAGTTGCTGATTCTAGCATTAATACACAAAGGTAGTGGTCAGAAATATGTGTTTATAGTGTACTGAATTTTGTTTAATCTTGTTTGACCATATATGATAGATTGTTGTAGAGTTTTTAGTTTTTATTTGGCCTTGTCATCCTTGTTATGTAATTTACAAAACCATTTGATGCTATGGTGTCAGTAAACTTTTACAATGAGATAATATTTTTGAATGATACATAAATGTGAAAGTCCCCAGCTATTAATGAGATTCCTTTTTGCAGTGCGGTACTACATATTTGTCGAAATTACGAAATTTATTTTGCTTCCTTGTGGTGGTCTGTATTCTCCTAAGTTAATTATCATGATTACTTCATCGAAGGGCACCGCAAGTACCCCTACTTCCGTATTAACAATTGATAGTATTTCTTTTGCTCTAGGGCCCTTTTTAATACATATTGATTTCCCCCCCCCCCCGCTTCCCCCCCTCTTGGTAAACACTGAACAGGTCATAGGCTGCAAACTCGAGCAGATCTTTGTTATTATGATTCAATAATGTGTCTGTAAGCACAATACTAGAGAAGCCAAAATTACAGGTAGAAAGAAGGTTTGTTAAGTCTTCATGGTGTTTCGAAAACACACTAATTTGAAACACTCAGATTCTTTATATAGATCTTTTAATCAACTGGGTAGGAAGAGGGAACATAATTTAATATTTGAATTATTAGATGAATTGCCAAGGTGGTCAATAGACATTGTTTATTTTGGAGTTTTGTAGTTACTTGGGGAAAATTTATGAAGATGTATTCTAGGTTTGAGGAACAAGTATTTGTATTAGGATAAAAGATATTTACTGATCATGATAATGTGAACAGTCAATATTTTTTTAGACTTAAGTTGTGCAGGTTATATTTATATATAATAAGTGTAAATTAAACTTGAACACGAAAATATAAAAATGTAGAGTCAGTTGCCCCTAGGATGGTTTAGTTTGTGATTGGAAGGTTCGACTTACAATTTGAAAGTGAGAAATGATCGAAAATGTGCAAGAGATGAAATACAGGAAAGTGATAAAAGAATAAAACAGAGAAAATTTATGGGAAAGAAAGAAGAAAAGTGTGAGAGAGATAAGAAATAGAAGATAGAAAAAATAGAGAAAAGAAGAGGGGTGGGAGAAAAAGGAGAATAATAAGGATAGGGAGAGAATGATGGTGATACAGAAAGGGCGAGAGAAATTGATGGGAAGTGATATAGAAAAGGAGAGGAGAAAGAGAAAGAAAAACAGAAGCAGAAAGAGAGAAAGAATGGAAAGCGAGTGAAAGAGGTATAAAACAAAAAGAAAAAGGACAAAAAAAAAGGAAGGAGAAATGTCATAAATTAGAACTAAAGTGATATTAAGAGAAGATAAGATAAGGAGAATGAAAGAATAAAAAGAGAGTAAGTGAGGAAGAGAGAGGGAGTAACTGAAAAGAAAGGGATAAGAAAATGAGAAGTAATATAGAGAGTGAGAAGGAAGGGAACATGAAGAATAGATAAAGAAAAGAAAGGAAGTACAGGGAGAGAGAGAGAGAAAAAGGAAAAGGAAAAATGTGGGAGAGTAAAATGAATAGGAAAATGGGAAGACAAATAGAAGTAGAGGGAGAGAGAGGTAGATAATGCAAGAGGAGAGGAAAAATATAAAAAAAAGGGGAGATCAAGAGCAAAAGAGGAGAACGATAGTGAATCTCAAAGAGAGGTAAAGAGAGATTGAAAATAATAATAAACGAGGGTTTAATTTTCTATATTAGCCTACAGTATATTTTAATATGTGAATTTTAAATTTCGAAAAGTCGCAGCCATTCTTGGAATGAGAATTTTATATATGGTAACTTTTTTTTATTTCTTATTAAATAATAAGTTATTAAATAGTAAGTTCATTTTCTTTATTACTAAATTTCAAATAACTTAATTTTTAATTTTTCTGGTTGTTTCACAAAGAACTGCAAATGTTTTGTGTTACCTAAATGACTTTTAAAAGATTAAGAAGATATATATATATATATATATATATATATATATATATATATATATATATATATATATATATATATATATATATATATATATATATATATATATATATATATATATATATATATATATATTAGGGATGGAGCGATACCAAAATTTTTACCGATACCGATACCTAAAAATATGCCGATACTAATACCGATACCGATACTTTATTCTTATCCAAAAAATTTGCCGATATCGATATTGAAAAATATGCCGATACTTACCGATACCGATATGGAAAATTGTTTAATAAATGAATTAACTCCATGACTGCGCATACAAGGGTCTAAACCCATAGAAAAGCTAGTGGGTCATATAATTAAAAAATGTTTTCTATGTAATTAATAAATTGATATATTTGAAAAAAGTTTGCTATTTACTGTATTAGTTCATCAATAAATTTTCTTTTTTATTTACCTTCATTGAAAATAAGAACTGTGAGCCATTAATATAAAGCAAAGACTTTTGTAATTTTGCAATTATCACTTTTTCTAAATAACCCCATTTATTATTATTATTATTATTATTATTATTATTATTATAATTTTTATTATTATTATTATTATTATTATTATTATTATTATTATTATTATTATTATTATTATTACTCCTTTTCAGGTGAGACGAAAATCTCAAGGTAGTTTGAACTATTTCTTCCGCCTGTTTCCCTATTCTTATAAATTATTGATCCCTGATTTAATTGATATTTTGAAGAAGGATCCTGTAGCTGACCACAAAGAAATAAAAGGTAATTTCTATTATTTTTTAAGTTTTGTACTTTCGGATTTTAAGTAGTAAAATGAAACTAATTTATTTTATTCTGATATTTATTATTAGAGGTTATTTAAAAAGCTATAACTTCTGTGTAGTATATTTTGAATTCCATTTTCAAAATAATCATTTGCTTTCTCTTTAACAGTACTTACTAAGCGTTGTCCAGTAGAAATACTATTAATTATTTAGTAGTTAAAATAATCCTTTTAATGGATTTAACTTTTTAATTATTTTTGCAGTTAAGAGAAATATTTTTTAATAGCTACAATCATAAGGGTTTTCTTTTTTAGTACAAATCATCGACGTTTTCTAAAGATAACCACGTTTTAACTCCAAAATGTTTTTTTAATTTTTATTTTTTTTAAATTTTACAATTATGGCTAGTTTTTTGAATTGCAGAACACATTTATCATTTTATATACTGTAGGTTAGTTCACTTAAACTATTTAAAATGTGTGTAACTAATTTTTTACATATTTTTAGGATTCTGGTTATTATTTCTATTTATTAAAGTGTTCACTTTAATATGTTAATAATAATTAATATGTTCACTTATTAGTTACGATTTTAATTTAATTTTAACTTAAATTTAGATTTCAGTTTTAGCATCCCATTATTTCTAGTTTTATTTTTTTTATTTTTTTTTTTGGGGGGGGGAATCCCATTCCCTTCTTTCTGATCATCAATATGGCTTTCGACGTTCGAGGTCTACTGGTGATATTCTTTCATATCTCACAGATCTATGGTCTTCTGCCCTTAGGGATCATGGGGAACTTGCGTGGTGTCGATTGACATATCTAGGCGTTTGACCGGGTATGCATGCGTCACTGCCTACCAAGTTCCCGTCCTTCGGGTTTCCTCTTTCTCGTTGCTCACCTATGACTAGCTTTCTTTCTAATCGTTCAATTTCGATTGTTGTCGATGGAGCGACTTCTTCTTAACTTCCTGTCAATAGTGGTGTTTCTCAGGGTTCTGTCTTTTGACCTACTCTATTCCTACTTTTCGTTAATGATCTCAGAAGCTAACAAACCAGTGATCGTACGGGATTGAAAATTATTCGGAATCAGGATTACGAATTTTTTTGGGGGGGATTAGGGATCGGGATCTGGATTTTGAATTTTTTATTAATGTATTGGCTTCGGCTGTTCACGGTCCTATATTCCGAGTTAGCGCCGATCCTCGTTCAGCTCTACTCTCTATGCCATATACTAATACTTTTCATCAATGCTGGAAGCGTGCATTTGTTCAGCCGATCCCGAAAAAAGGTAGTCGCTCTGACCCTTCTAACTATCGACCTACAACTCTCACTTGTGTTCCGTCTAAAATTTTTGAAACTGTCCTCAACTCTCATTTCCTGGATCATTTGGAGTCTCATTCTCTTCTCTCTGATCACCAGTATGGCTTTCGACGCTCGAGGTCAACTGGTGACATACTTTCCTATCTTACTGATCTATGGTCTTCTGCCCTTAGGGAATTCGGGGAGTCTTGTGTGGTGGCGCTTGACCTTTCCAAGGCTTTTGACCAGGTATGGCATGCATCGCTGCTCTCCAAGCTCCCTTCCTTTGGGTTTCCTCCTTCTCTTTGCTTACTCTTGTCTAGTTTTCTCTCAGATCGTTCCATTTCGGCAGTTGTAGATGGAGCGACCTCTTCCTCCTTTTCTGTCAACTGTGGTGTCCCTCAGGGTTCCGTTTTATCTCCAACTTTATTCTTACTTTTCATTAACAATCTTCTCAACTGCACTTCTAACTCTGTTCATCTCTTATGCTGATGACTCAACTCTACATTCTTCTACTCATTTCAAATCTGCTCCCTCTTTTGCTTCTAGAGTTGCTACTCGTCTTCAACTTTCCAATTCTATTCTTGCCGATCTGGATGGGATTTCCCTGTGGGGTCATAGCAACCTTGTGAAATTCAACTCTTTAAAAACTCAACTACTTCACATCTCCCTCTCAAAAACACCTCTTTGATGGCTCTCCCGTCTTACCTGTAAATAACATTAACATTCTTGGTCTAATCATAAACTACAAAATGTCTTTGAAACCACATATCACAATGGTTGCTAAAGCGGCCTCTAAGAAGCTGGGAATTCTGTTCAGATTGCGAGAATTTTTTTCTTCTGAATAGTTACTCCAAATATATAAGGGTCTTATTCGCCCTTGTATGGAGTACTGTTCTCACATTTGGGGGGGGGTCTCCGGCTCCTCCTCTATTCTGGATAGGGTTGAGTCAAAGGCTAAAAGATAAATAAACTGTCCTACTTTCAAACTCTCTTGGCACAAAGCTTTAATTTCTAAACTCCCCTCTTTTGGTATCTATCCTTCCCTTTGTGATCTTCTCTCTAATTTTCTTTCCGGTCGTTCTATAGCTGCTGTTGTAGACGGCCACCGTTCTTCCTTTAAACCTATTAACAGTGGTGTTCCTCAGGGGTCTGTTCTATCCCCAACACTTTTTCTACTTTTCATTAATGATCTTCTTTCTATTACTTCATCTCCTATCCACTCCTATGCTGATGACTCCACACTTCATTACTCCTTTCAGTTTGAAAGACGTCCATCCCAACAGCAGTTATTAGACTGGAGAAGGGTAGCCTTGGAGCAACTAACCTCTGATCTTTCACGTATTTCAAATTGGGGCAGAGAAAACATGGTTGTTTTCAATGCCTCAAAAACTCAGTTCCTCCATCTCTCCACTCGACACAATCTTCCACAAAACTACGATATCTTCGACACAACTCAAACCTTCATCTGTTCTTAATATTCTTGGTGTTTCTTTTTCTCTTAATCTTTCTTGGAAAGATCACATTATTTCTCTCTCTAAACAAGCTTCTAAGAGGTTGAATGTTCTTAGGCGCCTTCAGAATTACTTCACGCCACCCAGTTGCTTGCTCTGTATAGGGGTGTTGTTCGTCCCTGTATGGAGTATGCTTCACACATCTGGGGTGGATCCACTCATACAGTTCTCCTTGAGAAGGTGGAGTCTAGGGCATTTCGTCTCATCAACTCTCCTGCTCTTACTAGCTCTCTCCAATCTCTTTCTTCCCGTCGAATTGTTGCGTCACTCTCTCTATACTATCGCTATTACAACTGACATTGCTCTTCTGAACTCTCTCGTCTCATACCTCCTCCATTGAGAAAAACCCGGGCGACACGACTTTCTACACAGTCTCATCCTTTCTCTGTCCAACTCTCCGACCCCAGACTTAACCGCTATGCTCAATCTTACATATACTCTACTGGTAAAGTCTGGAATACACTCCCTTTATCTGTTTTCCCAACTTCCTTTGACTTGCATACTTTCAAACGCCGTGTATCTGGACACGCCGGCCACCACTGACCGGAGGATATATATATATATATATATATATATATATATATATATATATATATATATATATATATATATATATATATATATATATATATATATATATATATATATATATATATATATATATATATATATCATTTGCAATTTAATTTGCCTTAATAAATTAAAATGATTCCTCTTTCTTCAAGCCTTATTTGTCTCACGGTGCGCAACTATATATATTTTAAGCATTTTATTTTTAGCCAATTGGATAATAGATTATTCTGTCTTTACTAAATTAATATTATTGATTATAGTTTTCCACAAGATTTTGTTTAACTTTTTTATGTTCATCAAAAATTTTCAATCCTGTTTTCCTTACTTTGTATTTTCCTTTTCATTATAAAAGTACCTGTTTCAATAAAAATTTTAACTTCTGCAACGTTAAACTTGACGGAAATGAATTCATAATATTTCCAATTGGGCAAAAATAAGATATATCATGTTCTATTTTCACCATCTTTCTCAAAATTGAATGCAACTTTAAAAACAGAAAGAAAAGTTTTCTTGGATACACTTGGAAAGATTTCCTTTTATCTTTATAAAAAGCCTATAAGAGATTAGTAGTTCTAAGGGGTTTTCAAAGTAAATAGCTGTTCGTCTTTACAAAGAAAAATACCTTTTCACATATGCTTTGTAATTCTTTCCACTATTTTTCAGTTTACAAAAAACACCGCCAATTAACATTTTAGTGGCTCATCTGTACTATTAAGAAAACAATAAGTAAAGTTGGGTGATATACTTTCTAACGCCCAACTAATAAAAGCTGGTGTTCCACAGGGGTCCATACTAGCACCACTTTTACTTTCAATATATACAAGATATTTAATAAACTCACAGAACTCCCCTGTCTCTTTCACAAATGATATATCTATGTTAATCAGTGACATAAACCCTGAAACTCTCTCCAAAATAGTTAAAAGAACTTTTAACAATCATCACGAGGTGGATCGACGCAAATAAACTATCATTAAACATTTAACAAACCTCGTACTTTATAATAAGTAATAATAACGTAGAAAATAATTTTAAAATTAAGGTAAACGATATTGAACTATCCAGTACAAGTTTCGCAAATATCCTGAAAGTCACAATAGATGAAAAATTAACATTTAAAGAACACATAAACACATTAATAAATAAATTTGTAAAGTATATGTACACCCTTACAAAATTAGCAAAGTCCATTCCACTGTATGTATTGCTAAAAATATATCCGTATATGGAATAGCACCCAAAACAAACACATATCAAATCATAACAATGAAAAAACGAATCATAAGGCTCCTAAGTGGCAGCAGAGATTTTTATAGTCGTACACCACCCTTATTCAAAAAACTTAATCTATTGCATTTTGATCATCTTATAAATCTTTCTCTCCTAAAGGAAATACACAAATTAATAAACAGTAATACATGTGAAATCCTATAAACAAACCACCTAAAAAATAAAACTAAACTAGGAATAATCCTACGAAACATCACCAACCTAAAAACTCCTTTCTACAGACTTACTAAAGCAAGACAAGGAATAAGCTACTACTTTGTCATACAAAAATTGAAAGATCAATAATATTATATGGACATAAAATTTAAGAAATTTACATAAATTCATACTGAACTACTATAATTATTATTTATTATTATTATTATTATTATTATTATTATTTTTTTTTTTTTTTTTTTTTTTTTATTATTATTATTATAACATTATCATTATTATTAAAATTAGATATTTTACATTATTCACCAATACTATTTTTTCTATTATTGCAATTATTATTATTATTTATTTTTACTGTTTTTGTTATTATTAATATTCTTATTTTAGTATTTTCATTCTATATGTAATTTTTATTAACAAGTATAAATATGCGTAATCATAATAATAATAATTATTAATTATTTTACTCGTATTATCGTCATCATTATTGTTAAAATTATCATTAAAATTATTATTAGTATTATTACCATAATTATCAGCATCATCATAGTTATCATTGTTATTAAATTATGATTACTATTATTAGTTATTATTATCATCATTACTATAATTAGTGTAAATATTATTGTTATTATTATTAGTATATTGTAGTGAATGATATTATAAAATTTGGTATTATTACTAGCATTATTATTATCATTATTATTTCTAGATTTTGTTACTTTTGTAGTGATTTATTATAACTTATTATATTTTTTTAAATGAAATAAAATATATATGCTCAGAGGAAATCACAGTGTTTTCCCCTAGCAACCGGCCCTTTTCAGAGAAATGCACAATTACAATATTATTATTATTTAATTTAGTAACATAGGACCTACTGTAAAATTAAAAACCTGTTATTGTACAGTCTGAATAAAGTTTGAGAATTGACTCGAATATTAGCTGGAAAGTCCCTTAAAATAAAGCCGATTCTAAAGAAATTATTTTACACTTGATTTAGATTGTTTACGCATTCACATACCAGCATAAAGAACTTGGAACTCCTAGAAATTTTGAAAACTATAAGAGATTTTCTCTTTGTAGTCATTAAGCCTGGAAATATTATTTAAGCTGTAGATTATTTTTTAGCAGTCCCTTTATGTATGCATTTCTATTACTATATACATTAATAGAATATTTATATGTGTATCATATTTAAAACTTATAAAAGATAAGCTATTTGTAATATTTTTAAAATATTTGAAGCAAAATGCTTTGTGAAGCTAAAATTATTATTTTAAGAGGAATATATGTAAAAAAAAAAATTTTTTTTTTTTTTTTTTTTTTTTTTTTTTTTCTTTAGGAATTTCATGTTCGAAACACCTTCAGCATATGTCATGCAATTCTGAACTCTTCTCAGTAACCTAATTTTGTAGTTTGTCAGCGATTCTATATCTATTATTCCTATCTTATAACTAAACTTTTAATTCCATTTGTCATTGTATCTTTATTTCTTTTCACTGTATTCTTTAACAGTACCATTTTTACTTTTACAGGAGCATTGTACGTAATTCTTGGCACTAAGGAAAAGTCATTGGCTGTAAGAAGAGATTGGGAAACTTTGTATCATTTGTATCCAGCTTTAATAAAAACGAAACATTCTGAAAAATTATCAATCATCAGATTATTTGATTTAATCTTAAGGTCAATCAGCAAAAAATTTGAATACTTCGCTATTTATATTAAGGTACATTATATATATATATATATATATATATATATATATATATATATATATATATATATATATATATATATATATATATATATATATATATATATATATATATATATTGGAGTAAAGTTGTATTGACAATAATTGATTTTTTCTAAATGTAATTTAATTAAAATAATATCGATATAAAAGGGACGATATCGATTATATCGATATCGTGCAATCCTTACATATATCGATATATGAAGCAATTTTGTAGCGTCATTCTAGAACTATTCAAAAACGAAGCCGGTTATGAAAAACGATCACGCTTGTAACTTGTGAATATATATATATATATATATATATATATATATATATATATATATATATATATATATATATATATATATATATATATATATATATATATATATATATATATATATTTCAGTTCTCACTTTTCAGACTTTTTTAAGGTGGTGCCAGCCACAATACCCTCACAAACATACCCATTCCTACCCTTCATTCCCTTTCACCATCGCCCTCCATTTCACCCTGTCTTTCGCAAGTCTACTACCCTCTTCTAAACTCATATTCCTTCCACCCGAAATTCCTCTTACTCCATCCATCCATCTCCACTTTGGCCTTCCCCTCCACCTACCCCATCCACCTTGGATCTACGTATCTTGCCCACCATCCTGTCCTTATTCACTCTACACCCCTCTTCCATTTACACATCTTCCTTATTCTTTCATTTCTAATCCTATTAATCCTCCTCAATTTACTCTCTCTCTCTCTCTCTCTCTCTCTCTCTCTCTCTCTCTCTCTCTCTCTCTCTCTCTCTCTCTCTCTCTCTCTCTCTCTCTCTCTCTCTCTCTCTCTCTCTCTCTCTCTCTCTCTCTCTCTCTCTCTCTCTCTCTCTCTCTCTCTCTCTCTCTCTCTCTCTCTCTCTCTCTCTCTCTCTCTCTCTCTCTCTCTCTCTCTCTCTCTCTCTCTCTCTCTCTCTCTCTCTCTCTCTCTCTCTCTCTCTCTCTCTCTCTCTCTCTCTCTCTCTCTCTCTCTCTCTCTCTCTCTCTCTCTCTCTCTCTCTCTCTCTCTCTCTCTCTCTCTCTCTCTCTCTCGATTCTAAATTTGTAAAAGTAAATGTTTTTTGTTTCAGCAACAGAATATAATAAAAAAAAAGGATATATATATATATATATATATATATATATATATATATATATATATATATATATATATATATATATATATATATATATATATATATATATATATATATATATATATATATATATATATATATATAAAGAAAATAGCGCTCTTGCACTTGCACTTCATCATTTTTTATGATGAAGCACATTGGTTGCAAAACCTTGAGCTCAAGGTTTTGCAACGTTTTCAAGAAAAGGCAAGAAAACAAATGAAAAACATGATTAACAATATTTGCTAAGTTCTGGGACGTAATTGTAAAAATATACGTTGAATAATTATTAATGAAAATGTTCTTAAAACAGAACTGCCAACTTTATATGTAAAATTGTAAACAAAGGCAATCGCATGTTTTGAGGAGTTTTATTTATTTATTTTTTTAAAGGTAAAACTCGCCTCTTTTGTTATTTATTGGGTTAATGCATTTTTATATTTACGACTTACGAGTATTATAATATGTAAAAGTGAGATTGCATATGTTGTGCAACTAAAATTAATAACAAAAGTGTAATATGAGAAGTAATAGTAAGTGAATTAGTTTTGAGGTTAAACCTAGTTTAGGAGCAAGTGGAATACAGCATAGAGGAGGTACTAAATGGTTTAATTTTTCATCATGAAAGATGTTTCGAGTGATTATTTTGGTGTACAATGGCAGATTAAGGACTCTGCAACTTGCTAAGTGGATATAGATTTTAAATAGTATGGTAATAATTCTCAATATGACTGCCTTCCTATTGCTATTAGTGAAGTTGTCAATTGAGGATTTAATGCTTTTTTTTTTTTGCACGAAAAAACAATAGTATATAATAATTCGAGGTAAAGTTATTTTAAATTTAAAGTGCACTTGGTCTATTATTAATAAGTAAAAAATAAGTGGTCTCCATTTGCATCCACTACCCTAAATATATATATACACTGCAAAAAGTGTCCCAAAGAAGTCCTAACGATTTGTTGGGACATCGTTGGGAACACAACGATTCGTTAGCCATCGTTGAGACGTCACAACAATATTGTTTTTGGTTTTTGTTGAGACATTGAATTCGAAGTCACAACTAAAATTTTTTCATTATACATGTTGAAATAGGTGTATAAATTTTGCCTACGACGTAAAAAAATTGCCCAAAATTTTAAAAAATCATTATATTTTATGTATTTATGTTGACTAAACGTAAGTAGTTCAAAATTGAAGAGAACTAGTTTTTCATGCGTATATTTAACCTGTCGCGTATGAATATATAGATGCAGCGCCGATGATTGTTTCCTTGCATGTAAGAAAGGTAAGGTTAATAGTTTTTTGAATTGACAGATTTTTTAAAATTCCTGGTATTTTAATATGCAATTCAAACATATTTTTTAATTTATTGTAAAATTTGGTAATTTATAGTTTACATTATGTGATAACGAAGGAAAAGTGCCTATGATGAACTTAGTTTCTTGAACCATGAAACTGTAATATACAGAAATAATCATTTCATATTTTTGAAAATGTGGTAGTGTTATAAAATGAAAGACTACAGCTCATTTTTGTAGAAAAACTGATTGCATTGTAGTTCAGTTCAAGCTTTACATCTGTTGTAAAAGTTTAGCAGAAGTTACACAAAGGTCATATAGATCGAGGAGCATAAAGGTGATACAATGGCAACTCGGACTCCCAGCATATTTTAATATATATAGGAAGGGTAGATGGGGAATGTCAATCTAAGATTAAATTATGATGGAATATATTATTGGCTGCATTAACTATATATAGGAGACGTAGTTAATTTTATAAACTTTATTAAGACTTAAAAAAGTAAGTTTTTGTAAACGTGATATATGCTTAATAAGGTTAGAAAGTTTTCACTATTTTGTTTTAAAATATACAAAAAGAAAAATGTGTCCATTCATCCATTACTTTTTGCCTGTTCTTAGCTTCCAGTTTAAACTTAAAATAGGTCACATATTTTGCTGAAATACTATCCTATACCTAAATTTCTTATGGTTTTGATGTGAATTTTCATTTATTATGTTTTCTTAGAGTTCATAAAATCAAACATTAATTTTTACCATAAAAATAAATTTGAAAATTAACTACTATACTAAAATAGTTTTTTTTTATAATCAGAATTTCCATCAACTTTAGTTTCCAAAGCATAAACCAAATAAAAATTTTGCCACCAACTATGTTCATATTTTTATAACTCATATTAGGCTGACTTGATATTATGATGTACAATTTTATAGGCTTAGGTATTGTAAACATTCAGCTTAAACAATTTTCATAAAAAAAAAGGAATATCTATCTTACAGGTTCAGTGATATACAGTACTTAATATTGATGAAATTGTATATTTGCTCATTTAATTTACTATTAATTTTTTTTTTTAACTGGCTATCTAGATGGATATCCAATAAAATAAAATTCTTCATTATAGGAACTAAAATGTACAATATGTTTTATCTTTGTTCTGTTTTTTACAACTCTATTCTGTATAACTACCTTTAGATATGAATTTTGAATAAATTATTCAATTATTCATATAAGTATAAACATTAAAAAATGTTGAAGTTTCTTCAT
This sequence comes from Armadillidium nasatum, assembly GCA_009176605.1. Lineage (NCBI taxonomy): Eukaryota > Metazoa > Arthropoda > Malacostraca > Isopoda > Armadillidiidae > Armadillidium > Armadillidium nasatum. Next base: position 39,182 of record SEYY01019829.1, read on the forward strand.
ATATATATATATATATATATATATATATATATATATATATATATATATATATATATATATATATATATATATATATATATATATATATATATATATATATATATATATATATATGGGTTTAATAAAAATAAATAAACAGTAGAAAGGAAGAATAAGTAAATGTGTATAATGTGAACTACTTAATTTTGAAGAGTTATCACAGTCTTGTGTCACATGTGATAGGTAACTTTAAACATTGATATGTGTCAGTTACTCTGTGGGCAGGTAAATGTGAGGTGCAGTATGTCTAAACTTAGTTTCTATTATGGAAACTTTTTGGTTCCAGATACTGTATCCAAGGTCATGAGTCTATATTATGCTTCTGGAAAGAATCATTTTGAAAGCACCAGTGTGTACCTAAATCGAAATTAGATGAGCGTTGCAAAGAATTGTGATGAAAAATTAAAAAAGTAACTTCAAGAGTTACTTTTAAGCTTAATACCAGTAAAACACTGTAACCAAAAAAAAAAAAAAAAAAAAAATACTGAGGAAAGAACTCTTGACTGAATATTCATGGGTTTTCTGCAATTGCTAAACCATTTGTAAATGCCATGATTGTCAGAAAGTGGAGAGAGTAGTTCAATACTCATAAGGATTAGCCTGCCAACCAATGGTAAACTACTTTGGTCAGATGAATCAACCTTTATACACCCCTCTCTAAGTAAGTTTACATATGGAGAACACCTTCTAGGGAAATGATCTGTACTATCTTATGTCATGCACAAGTGAAGCATAGAGGAGGTTCCATCATGGTTTGAGATGTCCTATTATGGTACTCTGTAGTCCCAGTTATCACAGTTCATGATAGAGTAACTGTAAGGGATTTTGCAAGCATCTTGAGTTACGAGGTTCATCCAATGGTGCAAAGATTGTTTCATTCTTAATGCTAACTCCATTTATCAGATATAAGGCCGAATTAATACTTTTTATGCTGTCCAGTCATGGTTTGAAGATTGCAAATAAGGTTTCATGTTTTCCCTGGACCCTACAATCATCAGACCATAATATCAAGAGCCTTTGTTGTCAATATGAAAGAATTTGGTTAGTGATCACTATCCTTCACCAGCATTCCTACAGGAAATTCATTTACTTTTGTATGAGAAATGGTATAACATCCTATTATGCATCTTCCAGGGCTTCTATTTGTCCATTTCCTGAAGAATTCAGGTATATAAGATGCAAGAAATATATTAATGCATTTACCAGGTGTTTGACCATGTTTCCATATTTTTTTCCAAGTCATATATATATATATATATATATATATATATATATATATATATATATATATATATATATATATATATATATATATATATATATATATATATATATATATATATATATATATATTGGCCCTCTTTAAAACTGGCACTTGATATGAATTTAAAGGAATATCTGGCATTTTTAGCTGTATAATAAAAATTGGATATTCAGTATTCAGTGTTTGAAAATTTAGAAATATTTGGTTTTCAGTAATCTGGCCCATCCCTAATAATATTTTCATGATTAATGCCACTCTGACTATATATATATATATATATATATATATATATATATATATATATATATATATATATATATATATATATATATATATATATATATATATATATATATATATATATATATATATATATATATATATATATATATATATATATATATATATATATAGTTTGTAACTCATCATGTTGGATTTTTTTGGAACATTCAGAGGAAAATGCAAAGAATGCTCTTGCATTGAGTATGTAACAGAAAATAATTCTATTAAATGTGCATATTGTGACCATTCTCCATCAAAACATGAAATTAAGTCAGGTATGTTATATATATATATATATATATATATATATATATATATATATATATATATATATATATATATATATATATATATATATATATATATATAGCATAATGCTACCAATGTAGGAAGCAATAATGCATATGAATGACAAACTTTAATAATCAGTATAATAAATAGTTAGACTTTTCAGATTAATATAAAATCCATCTTCAATATTTTCTGTAACAAAATCACAATCAAATTAATAGTAAGTCACAATATGCATGACACAATAAATAAAAAATTAAGATTAATAATATTGAAAATAAAGTTAAAAACACAGGTTATAAATTACAAATGGTAAATTGTGAAATGAATGTACTAAGTGTATGTGAAAATTAAGTTAGTTGGTTATGGGTGAGAAAAAAGGAATGCACAAGACATCTGAATTGAGATTACATAGAAAAGTATTGATGTACAAAGTGCAGGAGAAAGTAATATATTTAAATTATTTTAACCTTCATATTTTTCAATGTATTTATTTAAAATCTTATGGTAATAAAAGTGAAACTGAAGCTTTAGTAAGTGTATTTTTCTTTGTGTTCACTCTTTTATATTGTGTATAATAAATAACCCCCAATAATGAGGTTCAATATCTTAATTTTTTTCAGTAATGAAAGTTTGTTAATGTCGTCTAATCGGAATGTGCAGGGCATTGGGTATTCTCAGCTTCAAAGGAAACTTCTAGAAACCTACCCAAAGATGTTAAAAGAGCCTCAAAATCTTCTGAGAAAGCACAGATCTAAGGGTCCTCTGGTATGAGCAAACATATTCAAAGATTTAATCTAGCAATCTTTCAAAATTACATATTTGTATAGTATAGACTACTTTTTATAATTTTAAAGTTTAAAATTTTTATTTTCTATTTTCTTTTTCTCAAGAGTGTTCTCACAACAACAATCTCAGATAGAAGAAGAAAAAGACGCGAGAGGTTGAGAAGAAGCAATTACAATTTTGATTTAAGTAAAGAAGAAATCCTTGAAATCTTGAAGGTGATTATCACTTCCAAAGTTAATTTTTGATATTTTAATGAAATTACAATTAAAGATAGACTATTCTAATTTTTAACAAAAGAAATTTCTTTAAATGAATCTAGTTTATCCTTATATATATATATATATATATATATATATATATATATATATATATATATATATATATATATATATATATATATATATATATATATATATATATATATAGAATCGTTCCTTGAATGACTGGAAAATCAGTGATCTTCTACATGCTTTAAAAGAAACTTTTTCATTACGAAGAGATTTAGCAATTAATGAAGATGAAGATAACCATCCTGAATACCTGCATCATCCGCAAGCTGTATGTATAATAACTATTCTCACCTTTTATTCTAAATTCATTCTAGTATAATTTGATTATCAAATATCTTATTTTTACAAATATTTATCGCAATTTTTTGGTGTCTATATTACAGGAATATCAATGTTAATAATTCAAAACCCAATTTTGTCATTATTTTTATTTTTAAGTTAGTATATAGTTTCATTTTGAAATTTAGTAAATAAAATCTTTCTAGTCTAGTTGTAAAAATTGAGAGATGTATTTCAAATAGCTTTTAAATTTTTTTTTTTTAATATTTGCTAGCGTATACTTTTAATTAAAAAGTATCAATTGAATACTTTATCATTTTGCTGTCAATTATCAGTTTAAAGTTTTTGATGTGTGTAATAGAATATAACATTATGAACTCAATGCTGTTTCTTTTCACAGCTTGTGCAAGAAGTCGAATTGATCATGAAGAAGAATATCTCAGATATGTGCGAGTGCTTGAAAACTCTTTGTAGGAAACTTAAGAAGGAAATGTCAATTAATCATCTGATGGATCTTGTTCAGTATCTTGGCCCAGACACTGACTGTTTGTTTATAAAAGAATATGCATCACTCGAGGACATTGCCAACAGTATTTATTATGGGCCATGCTTATGGGTTGAAAACACTTTTTCCCTTGGGGATTGTATAATACAGATTTCCAAGAACCAGTGTGTAAAATTTGAAAAATTCTGTATGCTTGAAGCATCAATTATTGCATTTTGCATCTATTATTTAAAAAATCTATCTTATCCCCAAAATTATGGCCAATATTTAGGGCTGCTGCAATCCCTTTTAACAAATACAAACTTTGAGAGTAATTTACAGTCAGAAAAATTAGTACGCATTTTAAACATTATTTGAGCCACCCTTATGTGTTGAAATATCAACTCATGTGAGTTAAATTTTTAATTGATAAAAATATATAGGTATTAATTTTTGTTTAAATAACTGATTATTTTTATTTCATTTTCTATTTAAATATGAAATTTCTTATTTTTATTTTTCCCATCATTTGGTTAATAAATAACA
>SEYY01019830.1:0-7500 GCA_009176605.1 Armadillidium nasatum
ATATTCCCTCTGGGTTTCAAAACACGCTCACCACCGTTCCTGGCATGCTTTATTTCCTGTCCCGTGTATTTTTCAAGAAAAGTCAACCATCGAATACCTTCGTAACTAAACTTCTTCTCTTTTACTCTCCCAATACTCGCAATCATGTTTTCACCCATGAAATGCGTTCGGAATATTCTAAAAGTTAAAGAAGCTATCGTGCAACACTCTTCAAGACAATCAATTTGGAATTTCGTTATAAAAATTTTCCTAAAAGCTTCAAAACTCTGTCTTAAAATCAATACGTCTTGTTTACAGTATGTAACACATTCCTGTAAAATATCATACTCCCTTCCTGAATTTTTAAAGTCAGCATGATACTCAAAAAATTCTTTCTTTTCTTTTTCAGTCATCCTTTCTGTTTCAAAATATTCCAAATCTGGAATCTGTCCTACATATTTCAGGTGTCTCTCCGTAAGGAATTTATAGGGGAACACTCCTTTAGCCAGTGTAATGTCGTTCAAACCCATACATTTTGAAAGTTTAGATAAAGCGCAAGGCATATAAAGTAGGGTGTCTCTAAACAAAATGTTATGAGAAGCCCCCATCGAAATTATACGTGTTCCTCTTTTTAAGGGTTTCGAAGTAAAAATATCAGCACCAGGACGTGAAAGTAATCGAGCGTATACGAACTGTCCATCGAAACGCCCTGCATTGTGAGCACAAACAATAATAGTAGCATTCTGGTGTGTTTTTGAGAATTCAAGCAGATAAGTGATAAACTGATCTACTGGGACAACTGTGAAAGGGGTTTCTTCTTCTTCCTCCTTTACAACGAAACACTCTAGTTCTCTCCCCACATTTTTCACATACATTTTCTCCTTCAATGTCTGTACATTCATGACATACAATTTGAGAAACCAGAATGTAGGGTATCATCGCTACATTTTCGTCAGCCGGTTGTATGTTTGTTTCATCTATGGGATCCACCAGCTGTTTCTGTTGATACGTTTCTATATCATAATAGAGAACGTGTACTTCCTTCTTCTTATACCAGTCTTTAGCTTTTTTTGGAAGAGTCTGAATGTAAAATTCATGCGCCCTTTGAGTGGGATCATATTTCTTATAACATTCTGAACATGTAATATTCACGCAATCACGTAGCATCCTACCCTGAGCATCAGCTAATAAGGGTTTATAACATTTTGAACAAAGTCTGTTCTTCTTACATACTCCGTTTGCTAAATGGATTGCAAAACACTGATCGTCATAAAACCACCGATTACACTCATTGCAAGTTCTAAATTCTCCATCAAAATGAGATATTCCATTACAATTACTGTTTAAACACTTGCCCACATTTCGAATACTCACACTCAGATTCTAGATGATGAACAAGTCTGTTAGTGAAATTATAACATAAATTACAGAAAATTCTTCCTTTGATACTTTTTGGATTAACACTCTTAATACAATTTCTTGATGGGTATCTTCAGTGAATGGGTAATAGTGGGTGTTTTCATGATCGTACCCCAGAATAAAGAGTGGATGCTCTCTGTTTGTATTTTTTGGGTAGTAAACGTGTAACAATCCTTCATTACGACGGTCCGCACCAAAAATGAAAACAATGAAAGAATAAAGATTATGCTTGATGATTAACAATAAAGACACTTAGTAGAAAAAACAATGAGGGGGACACTATCTTCTTAAACTATTTGATTCGTGTGTGAAATCATTGCTCTGAAACTATTTTGTTGAAAAATAGTTGAAGATAGGGGAAAGTAGAAGATCAAACTTTAAAAAAGGAAACTCGTAAAGTTAGAAAAGATTGAAGGTGGTGTACACAAAATGATGAAGTATTGATCCAGAGAAAAAAGATTGACGAGAAAATATATATATATATATATATTATATATATATATATATATATATATATATATATATATATATATATATATATATATATATATATATATATATATATATATATATATATTGTTATAGAGTGGGGAGAAAAAATTTACCTGACAAAAAGCGCTGGAACGAATTTGGTTTTTCTAAACAATTAAAATAAATTATGTAAGATAGAAATTTATTATGCAGGTGTTTTTTGAGACCTTCTAAAAGCATTTAAAATATTTTATGGAAGTGTTTATAAGAGCAAACTCGTATTTTTTTTTTTTTTTTTTAAAAAAAAATATATAAAAGTTTATATATAATAACATAAAAAGTTCAAAGTCTAAGCCGTCTCCTTCAATATATATATATATATATATATATATATATATATATATATATATATATATATATATATATATATATATATATATATATATATATATATATATATATATATATATATATATATATATATATATATATATATATATATATATATATATATATATATATATATATATATATATATATATATATATATATATATATATATATATATATATATATATATATATATATATATATATATATATATATATATATATAATAACAAATAAATAATAATAAAATTAAAAAAAAATGAAATAAAGAAAAAATGAATAAAGAAAGCGGTGAAAATTATTATGAAACGGTATACTGTATAAATTCTTTAGCCTAAGCCATTTTCCTTCAAAAGAATTTGAAATATTTTTTTTATGGTAGAAAAAATCAGAGTCGTTCGAACAGGGGATGGTCACTGTAACAAATCGGGAATGCATGTGACAAAGAGAAGTCTTTGAAGTATATTTGTTTGTGTCAAAATAGTTGACCATTAATATCATTCTCTCTCGATTGAAAATAATAGAAAACTTAAATATTCAAGTTGTTTTAAAACGAATACTATTTTAATTTATTATAAATACTTTAAAATACATGCTTTATGTATATATATATATATATATATATATATATATATATATATATATATATATATATATATATATATATATATATATATATATATATATATATATATATATAACTATAATAACCATGACAATAATAATAAAAAATGTTCTAAGTTTTTATCGTTCAAAACATTTAAAAGAAAATATTAATGTTAAAAGCTATAAACCCGTTCTCCGCTCGTATTGTCTCGATAGCTCGATTGGTAGAGCTTCCGCTAGCGACGTAGCGAACGCTAGTTCAATCCCCGTTTCTTGAGTAATTTTTTTTCGAAACAAAAACTTATATAAAAATTGAAATTTTGTTCTAAGTTTAAAAAAGAGAGAATATATATATATATATATATATATATATATATATATATATATATATATATATATATATATATATATATATATATATATATATATATATATATATATATATATATATATATATAAATATATATATATATATATATATATATATATATATATATATATATATATATATATATATATATATATATATATATATATAATAATAATAATAATAATAATAAATGTGTGTGCACCGCGCCCGCGCTCTCGACTGCGTGTGTGCGTGTGTGTGCACGGCGGCCGCGCCCGCGCTCGAACCCTCGGTGTGTGTCTTCTTCGCGCGCGCGAAAAAAACAAAGCCATAAATAAAAGAATTTTCCTTTTCTTAAGTAATTGCTCCGTTGGCCGAGTGGGTAAAGGCTTGGAAAGATTCAAAGGTGGAGTTCGAATCTCGGTCTCGAGATATGAAAAATCGAGTTTTTAAGAGCGTGCGTTTGTTTGTTTGTTCGGCTTTCAAGTTTTCCAAATAAGAGAGAAACCGTGACGTCAGCAATGCTGGACTGTGATTGGCTGGAAGATTCCCAGGTTGTGACGTATCATTCCAATTCCCATTCCAAAATACAAGCCGTGACGTCATGACCTTTCAAACATACAAGCTATGACGTCATCAAAGGAACCTTGCAAAATACAATCAAGCATACGCAAAAACGGCTCATCAAAAGAAACCGCAAACCATAAAGGTGAGAAATAGGTGAGAAATAATTAAAAAACAAATAAAATAACACCACAAAACAAGATCACATCAAAGATAAGACCGCAAAACAAGATCTCAATTAAGATAAAACCGCAAAACAAGATCTCAATTAAGATAAAACCGCAAAAAACACCTCACAAAGGTACGTGAAGATAGGAATTTGCAAATTCCTTGCAAATTCCTTGCAAATTCCTAGCCTTGTTGCAAATTCCTAGTGCGAATTCCCAACCTGGAAAAGTGTTCATATATATATATATATATATATATATATATATATATATATATATATATATATATATATATCAAATATAGCATCCGCACAAAATAACATCCGCATCCGCATCCGCATCCGCATTTCCGAATTCAACATCCGCATCCGCATCCGCATCCGCACTTTCAAAATTCAAAACATCCGCATCCGCATCCGCATCCGCACTTTCAAAAATTCAACATCCGCATTTCCGCATCCGCAATTTTAAAATTAAAATTTGACATATCCGATCCATAAATATATATATATATATATATATATATATATATATATATATATATATATATATATATATATATATATATATATATATATATATATATATATATATATATATATATATATATATATATATATATATATATATATATATATATTATATATATATATTATATATGCGAATTGTAGATCAAGAGTGAGGGTGAAGAGAGAACTATCGGATTGGTTTAGCATAGGAGTGGGATTGAGACAGGGGTTTGTAATATCTCCATGTTATTTAATCTATTGATGAATGGTTTACTTAGAAAATGGAGAGAGAAGGGAAGAGTATTACGTTGAGAAATATGGAGGGTGAATGTGAAGTGAATGTTTTACTTTTTGCAGATGATGCGGCATGTGTTGGTGGCAGAATCTGGAAAAAAGATGAGAATACTTGTGAGAGAGTTTGAAGGGAAATGTGCAAACACAGATTGAAATTCAATCCAGCGAAGAATAAAGTTATGAGGATTGGAGGTGAGGATGAGGAAATGTGGAAGGAAGAATTGGTTTGTAGAAGTGTGAGAATGGAAACTTAGGAGGTGAATGAATTCAAATATCTAGTAATGTTGGGTGGAAGGTAAGGGTGGGACGGAAAATGGAATAAAGAACAGAGTGGTAGAAGGAATGAAAGTATTGGGGGCCTAAGAAAAGTATGGAAGAAAGGAAAAATTTCGAAAGAAATAAAGATAAGAATGTTTGAATGCATGTGTTCACCTTCTGTATTGTAAGTGTGTGAAACATAGACGATAAGTGCTCGGTCGAGAAAAAGTTTCAATATCTTTCAGATGAAAGATTTGAGAGCTATAAAATAAATTGAGAAAGATTGATAGGATTAGAAATGAAAGAATAAGGGAGATGTGTAAATGGAAGAAGGGTGTAATTGATAGAGAGGAGGAGGATGTGCTAAAATGGTTTGGACATATGTGAAGAATGAATGAGAACAGAATGGTTGGCAAGGTACATAGATCCGATGTAGATAGGGTAGGGGGAGGGGAAGGCCGAAGTGGAGATGGATGGATGGAGTGAGAGTGATTTTGATGGAAGGAATTTGAGTTTAGACGAGGGTAGAAGATTTGTGGAGACAGAGATGAAGGGAGGTGGTGAAAGCGTTGAAAGGTAAGAATAGTTATGTTTGTAAGAGGAATTGTGGCAGGCACCACCTCACGAAAGTGGGAAAGGTGATAGTGAAATATATATATATATATATATATATATATATATATATATATATATATATATATATATATATATATATATATATATATATATATATATATATATATATATATATATATATATATATATATATATATATATATATATATATATATATATATATATATATATATATATATATATATATATATATATATATATATATATATATATATATATATATATATATATATATATATATATATATATATATCATATCCGCATATTAACATCCGCATCCGCATCCGCATTTCATCATCAAAATTAACATCCGCATCCGCATCCGCATCCGCATCCGACTTTCGAAAATTCAACATTCAACATCCGCATCCGCATCCGCATAAAATTCAACATCCGCATCCGCACTTTCGAAAATTCAATCCATTCAAATCCGCATCCGCATCCGCAAAAATTGGAAAATATGACATCCGATCCATCACTAATATATATATATATATATATATATATATATATATATATATATATATATATATATATATATAAAGAGAAAAAGAAAAAAAAAGGAAAATAAGAAAATGAAAGGAGAAAACAAAAATGAAAGCAAATGACAGATGGCTAATAAAAAAGAATTTACATACTTCAAATATTAATCAATATATATATATATATATATATATATATATATATATATATATATATATATATATATATATATATATATATATATATATATATATATATTATATATATATATATATATATATATATATATAAGCAAAGGGCGTGTTCGACTGACACTTCAATGAATAATATAGACTGGGATTAAATAGAACGTGCACAAGGGGAATTATTCCTTTTAAAAACGATCATATTTATACACATAAAAATTTACATGTAAAACTTTTGTAATGTGTACAAATATTTTGTTTTTACCACATTCCCACATTTATATAAAAGAAAAAATTTTTTATTTATATACTTTATATATATAAATATAATATATATATATATATATATATATATATATATATATATATATATATATATATATATATATATATATATATATATATTATATATATATATATATATATATATATATATATATATATATATATATATATATATGATATTGAATATGAAAAAAAAACCGTAATAAGCATGAAAGCCAGGAGAGTGAGTATTAAAATACGTACCATGAACCACAGATTTGCAATGTTTACCCCATTCACTGAAAGACCACAACACTATTCTATGCAAACACTTAGTTGTGTAAGAAAAAAAATAATGGAGGCTCAAAACATTCGACTTCATGGATCCATTTATAGTGAAACTGATTATCCTTTTAAAGAAAATCACATAGAGTAACACACTCCCAGAATATTGAAGGCTCTGGAAGTTTTGAGTTATGTACTGTCTAAGATGTTACAGTTGTGTAGTCTATTACTTTGGGTAGACAGTAATTGAAATTAAATTTTTATGGCTTTGAGAAGAATCATGCTTTCCCTATTCCAATTACAAATACGAGGAACTTGAGAAGTTAATTTTTACAAGGTCATTCTCCTAGCATCAGATATTTGTGGTTGTAAAGGTGGTTTTCAAAATGAAAATAATTATGTTTATGCATTAGTGAAGAAGTCACAAAGTTCATCAATGAAAAATGAAAATGAAATTCAAAATCGAGCAGAATCTTGAGGAACATATCTATTAATAAATTTAAAGGATGAACAGTGGAGGTCTAAATAAAATACTATTTTTTTTCACGGGCAGAACCTTATTCAAGAAGAATTGAGAATAAGAAAAATTCTACATGTTTCACCTAACTTAAATTTCGTAGGCGAGCACAGACGTGGACTTTA
>SEYY01019830.1:12500-15000 GCA_009176605.1 Armadillidium nasatum
ATTAGGTCTCCAGCTGTGAGTTGATCTGTAATACTGTCTCGGAAGGCCTTTAATGATGATGTAATGATTATTGGCCAATGAGTTAGAAGCTTTTAGGTGCTTCTCACCTGATAAAGAAGCGAAATGCTATCTTGTATTATTATAATGTTAATTTAAATACAATGTTTAATTCTTTGCTGGAAAGAATGTTGAGTTAATCATCGTGGCGTTTATTGGTCGAAAGAATTTAAGAGAATTTGATTTTTTCGTCATTCTCTCTTCTTCATGAAAAATAATACTGACAGCATTTTTTTCTTTCTTAACTCAATGTACATTTACTAACTTCACACACACATTCACTTATATATATATATATATATATATATATATATATATATATATATATATATATATATATATATATATATATATATATATATATATATATATATATATATATATATATATATATATATATATATATATATATATATATATATATATATATATATATATATATATATATATATATATATATATATATATATATATATATATATATATATATATATATATATATAGAGAGAGAGAGAGAGAGAGAGAGAGAGAGAGAGAGAGAGAGGAGAACGTAGCACCGTCTCCCATTGGGCATAACCAGCGAAGTAATTGGTTGGGCTAGACCATTTCGTTCCACTCCTTTGCCCTTTGGTTCGTTCCTTTTCACGTTTCACCTCAGAAAGTCTCTAGTGTACTCTCGTCTTATATTAGATGTCTATGCTCCCACTAACTCTCCACTCCATTTCTTCACATGTTTCTACAAATTTACAAGCGCTTTCTCATACATTGCCTTTTAAACGCAATAAAATGGCGAAACGAAAAGCTGCCTAGGAGATGATTCGAGGGGCGGCATCCAAAGAATGCCCCTCATCCACCCCTCACCCCATCATCACTTGTTAGCTGACGGCCTCTGATGATGGGAATGGTGCCGCCAGGACCCTGCGTCCGGTGCATGGTCTTCTTTTTTCATTAATATCTGCAACATTCGCTGTCTTCTTTCTAATTTCATCTTTGTCGAACACCATCTCACTTCTTCTAAACCTCATCTCTTGTTCTAACCGAAACTCAGGTGCTTGAGTGCGCAGACAGCACCTTATTCTGTTACCTCCTATATCTCTATGCTTAATTTTCATCCAAATGCGGATGTTTCCACATATGTGCGCAACGATGTTGTTTGTTTTCGTGTCTCTAATTTGGAGTCTACTGAATTTTCAACTTTATGACTTAAGCTCTCTTGCAATTCTAGTACTATTTTTTTTGTTCTGTCTATTTATCTCCTAACTCTACCAACAATAAAAAATTCTTTGACTATTTAAACTCCAAAATAGAGAACATTTTTCATATTTTCCTTTCTCCGAAATCATAATTTTAGGTGATTTCAATGTTCACCACCACCAATGGATTTCATCTAGTTCTCATGATCCAACTGGTGAACTCGCCTACGACTTTTCTATCCAGAAGAACCTTGAGCAGTTGGTGCAACTTCCTACCCGTATCCCTGACCGTCTTGATGATGAATACAACATACTTGACCTTTCTTAACCTCTAATCCTTCTCTTTATACTGTTAAACTATTTCCTCCTCAGGGTTCATCGGATCACCTTCTTATCTCCATATCTTGTTCTGTCTCTTCAAGTCATTCGCAAGAACGGCTCCCGCCTTCGGCGAGAAGACGTTTTTGGCACAGGTGCTGCTAACTGGTCTGACTTACGGTTATACTTCTCTGATTTCCCTCGCAGTGTACTGAGCGCACAACCGAGGTGATTTTCTCTGGCATGGATGCGTACATCCTATATTCTTTCCCTTCAACTAAACCTAATAAATCTTGTTTTAACACTACTTGTTCTCGTGATATCTGTCGCAGGGATGCTGCCTTCAGGGACTACCTTCGTCTTCAAACTCCAGAAACTCATGCAACTTATATTTCAACTCGGAATCATGCAAAATCAATTCTACGTGATACCAAAAACTCTTTTCTAACTCGTAAATGCATTAATATTTCTGGTTTCTCTTTCTCTCGCTCTTTCTAGCATTTTGCAAAAAATGTCAACTCCAACTTTGCTTCTTCCTCTTTCCCTCCTCGTTTCTTCTGATGGCATAACTGGCCTTTTACCTTCTACTAAAGCTGAACTCTTCGCTCAAACTTTTGCCTCTAACTCTACCTTAGACGATTCCAATGCTATTCCTCCTCCTTCTACGCCCTCCAACTCATTTATGCCTAATATTGTAATTTCTTCTAAAGATGTCATTTTTACTCTCTCTGAGCTTAACGCTAAGAAGGCGTATGGTCCTGATGTTATTCCTTCTGTGGTGCTCTCAAAACTTGTGCTTCTGAGCTTGCACCCTGCCTTAGTAAACTATTTCGTCTTTGTTTTTCTACTTCGACCTTCTCTTCTTGCTGGACACGTGGGGTTATTTAGCCTCTGCCAAAGAAGGGTGACCACTTTCATCCCTCTAACTATCG
>SEYY01019831.1:0-2500 GCA_009176605.1 Armadillidium nasatum
GGAGGAGGAGAGGAACTGCGGATAGTTTTTTTTTTTTTTTTTTTTTTTTGTTCGTTTATTAACCGCCTTAAATGTAAATAATGTCATAATTGTTATTACTGAAAAAATTTTTTTTAATATAATTTTTCTAAATGTAGGGTTAGGTTGTGGGGGGAGGGAGGGGAGCTTAGAGAGAGTTGTTGGGGGAGGGAGGAGGAGGAATTGATGAAAAATTAATTGATTGCTTATTTTTAAGAGTATTATATTGATGGTGGGAACAGTTGGGATTATATATATTATATATATATTATATATATATATAATATATATATATATATCTATATATATAATATAAATATAATTTAGTTATATATATTATCATATATCATAATATTAATATAACTATAATTCATAAAAACTTCTTTGTGGTTAGTCAATAATAGCAATAATATATTTTTTTTACCGTATTATAGTGAATATACTTATGTCCCCTTGTACGTAACATTGTCCGTGTGTGCGTGCGTGTGTGTGTGTGTGCGTGTGCGTGTGCGTGTGTGTATGTTTTAATAGTCCTTTGCCTTTCTTATCATGGATGAATTTTATTTTTCCAGGGTGGTGTATCTTTATTTCTTTCATAATAATAATAATAATAATAATAATAATAATAATAATAATAATAATAATAATAAAATAATAATAATAATCCTGTGTTTTATAACATGAGTGAAATGATGCTTCAATTAAAATATTATTAGAGTCAAACAATGCTTTTGTACATTCGGAAGACTCCTATTCAAATGTGTGGAACATCCTTATCCTCACCTTCATTCACATCATCCTTTCTCTCATCCTCATTCACATCATTCTTTCTCTCATCCTCATTCACATCATTCTTTCTCTCATCCTCATTCACATCATTCTTTCTCTCATCCTCATTCACATCATTCTTTCTCTCATCCTCATTCACATCATCCTTATCCTCATCCACATCATCATCATCCTCATCCTCATTCTCATCCTTATCCTCATTCACGGGTGTCAACTTATATACCATTTTTTTTGTGCTTGTGAACCCCCACTGAGTCTCAGCTTTACATATGCCGACCCCCATATAGTACGTAAAAACATATTTTCCCTTAGGACCCCCTCACAGCTTCTGTTGCCCACTGGAGGTTCATGTGGACCCCCGTTGGGGAAACGTTGCAGAGAGAATCTTAAGAATTTGGGTTTGAACTAAAATAATGAATGTGTAGTTTGATGGATACTGAAAAAAATTGTTTGTATGAGGTGAGTTTTCGGTGGGTGAGGCTGGCCTCACTTTAAGTTGGTAATTTATTAAAGGAATTGATTATTAAATAAAATATATTAAATATAATTTATTTCATATTTTGCAATTTTTCATCAAATTTTCGTTTTCCCTTCTACTCTTTCCCCTTATCTTTCTCCTGTCTATCCTCTCTTCTTTTCTATTACCTCTCTCCCTCTCTGTTTCTCTCCCCTTTCTTTGTCATCTATATTCTCCTCTCCTCTCTCTCTCTCTCTCTCTCTCTCTCTCTCTCTCTCCCTATGTCATCTATATTCTCCTCTCCTCCCTCTCTCTCTTTAAATCATCTATATTCTCCTCTCCTCCCTCTCTCTCGTTATGTCATCTATATTCTCCTCTCCTCCTTCTCTCTCTCTCTTTTATGTTATCTATATTCTCTTCTCCTCCCTCTCTCTTTTTATGTCATCTATATTCTCCTCTCCTCTCCTTCTCTCTTTATCCCAATAGAGGGAGAGTTTCCTTTTCTTTTCACTTGTTTGACGAGCTCATCATAAATAATATAGGCGGGAACCGATACCGATAATATAACCCTTTGTAAATAAAGAGGAATGGTGTTCATGGTGTCGAAATGTGAGGTCAGTGGTCACTGTTATGGGGCGGCCACTTCTGAGCATTCATGAATCGACATTTCACCATTATTGGAAAGAATTGCTTTAAGGACCCATCGACGAAACCTTTCTAACAAACAGTGTCCGTTCCATGCACCTCTAGAGCAAACGACGAATCTCAGTTGCATTCTGTATACCTTCGTCATGCAAAAAATTCAATCACTGCGCGTTGCTTCAACAAAGTAACATTATTAACTTTCATTTTTGTATCACTGCACAACAAATAACTATACTAAGGTGACCATATTTTTCTGACTAAAATTCGGGACGCTTCTGAACATTGCTCCCCCCCTCCAAATACACGGCCCGTAAGGGTTTAGGGGATGTATAAAGGAGGGAGGATTTTTAATATAAAGAAATACGAATGTTGTTTTCGATAACGTCATATAGTTTATTAGTTAAGGACATTCTACAAAAAAAAGAAAGAAAAGAAAATACATTTTAGCCTTCTGCTCCTATGCGCCGCGCCCTCTGTCTGTATGGCGGTGTGTCACTGCCTTCTTCTGCTGTCTGAATAAATAATTTTTGCCAAATCTAAAAATCGGGACAAATGTCCGTCTCTAAAAAATCGGGACTGTCCCGAAAAATT
>SEYY01019831.1:7500-10000 GCA_009176605.1 Armadillidium nasatum
TTCTTGTCCCCATCACTCCTCCACTATTTTTTTTTAAAACGAAAAAAAGGTTGGGGGGGACTATATATATATATATATATATATATATATATATATATATATATATATATATATATATATATATATATATATATATATATATATATATATATATATATATATATATATATAATATATTATATATTATTATTATTATTATTATTATTATTATTATTATTATTATTATTATTATTATTATTATTATTATTATTATTATTATATATTATTATTATTATTATTATTATTATTATTATTATTATTATTATTATTATTATTAAAGGTTTATATATATTTATTTGACATAAAATTTGTAATACTCATACAAAATATTGGTTCTTTGGTGACAGAATTTCACATGTAAGTTAGTGCTTTAATATATTTTTTTTTTTACATAATTTAAAAGCATAAAATTTATAGCATATATATTAATTATTATTATTTTATTATTATTATTATTATTATTATTATTATTATTATTATTATTATTATTATTATTATTATTATTATTATTAGGGGTGCACATCTTTATCTTGAGGGTAATACGAGTAGTATTGATTATCCGGCCGGAAATGCCGAATCTTTCATATGTCAACAGGGTTTTGTTAGCTCTAATTTTAAGGAATAGTTAAAGAGACTGGCCTAATTTAGAGTGTTTATAAATAAAATAATGGCATACTTTTTATATAGTTAGAGATGTATCGGATTTGGTACACATGTAGTTATTGTATGCGTGGAAAAAAAATGTGTGTAACTTAAAAATAATAAAAAGGGAGCCCCTTTTTTTAGGGTTGGAAAATATAAGTTTTTAGGGAGTTAGTTTTAAATTATTAGTATTGATTTCTTTCAGTAAGTTTAGGTTTTAAGTTTTGTATGGTTCTCTTCAGATTACTTTGGAAGATATTTTGGCTAGTAACCAAACGGTTTATGAGATTTTAGAATGATTTTAGATTTTGTTAAAGAAATTTAATGGAAATAAATATTTCTGAGGTGGGATTAGGCACCTCACACACAGCTCCGAACCACACTAACATCCGCATCGGTTTCTATAGATGTACCGCTCCTATGCGTTTGCCAGCCCTATTCTGAGGACTTACTGGTGAATCTATACAAATTGAAGTATTAAGATATACAAATTGAAGTATTAAGAACTATAGTTATACCTTCAACTTGATAAATAAATAAAAAAAAAAAAAAGTACCGATAGAAATGACATTGGCGGTTTAAAAATTGACTAAAATTATGAGACAATAACAATAACTAATAATAATAATAATAATAATAATAATAATAATAATAATAATAATAATAATAATAATAATAATAATAATAATAATAATAAAATTAAAATAATGAGATCAAACATTAATAATAATGACAATCACTACCATATTAAAAATAATGATGAATAAAAATTTATAATTGCAAAAATAATTATTTACAATAAGTAACAAAATAAAAACAATATTTCTAATACTAATATTATTAAAGTAATAGTAATACCAATAAATATTGCTACAACTTCTACTACTACTACTAATAATAATAATAGTGTAATTTGTTATATTATTATTTTTCTTAACAACTGTTTATTTTCTAATTTTTTTAATTAATAAAATTTTTCTCTTTATTTTTCAGACATCAGAAAATAAAAAGAAAAAAAGAAAAAAAAGAAAAAGAAAAATCAATTTTTTTTTGCCAATAAAAAAATAATAATGGGAGAAATGAACTCAAGGAAAAAAATTTGAAAGAAAATATTAAATTAATACTTTATTATTATTATTATTATTATTATATTATTATTATTATTATTATTATTATTATTATTATTATATTATTATTATTATTATTATGGTGGGGATTAGTTCTGGACACTGCCACATTTTTCATGTTTTTGCTGTAAGCTTTTATTTTTATTATTAGTTTTTTTAAAGATGAGTAAATGTTTAAAGCTGAATTTATTTTAACATTTTATTATTATTATTATTATTATTATTATTATTATTATTATTATTATTATTATTTTATTATTTATTTATTATTATTATTATTTTTTTTTTTTTTTTTTTTTTTTTTTTTTTTATTTATTAATATATATATATATATATATATATATATATATATATATATATATATATATATATATATATATATATATATATATATATATATATATATATATATATATATATATATATATATATATATATATAAATAGAAATGGACTCATTTTTTTAAAAAATCGATTTATAGGATTAAAATTTAAAATGTGATTCAAATCTTTTCATATGATCAAGCTTTCTGTAAAATATAATTCAAGTCTAATAAGGATTATTTAGCATTTCTCAGAATGATTCAGCTCCTCATTGTTATTCAGCTTTTTTTTTTTTTTGAAAATAGTATTCAGTCATGTTAAAATTTAATTCAGCTGTTTTCAGAATGGGATTCACTTTTTTTTGTTAGT
>SEYY01019831.1:17500-25000 GCA_009176605.1 Armadillidium nasatum
ACATAGAAGATCACAAGACTAATTTGAAGGATGCAAATTATTTACTATTTGAAATTTGAATAAAATAAAATAAAGTATAAATTAAACTTAACATTATTCACTCCTACCGATAAAAAATAAAATAATAATTAACAAGAAATTTCGAAACAGTAGAAGTGTAGAAGAGAACAAACCATCAGTCATTACAAACTATAGAAATTGGTAAACTGACCCTGATTTTTCGTTCTGTCTGAGCCTTCGTTAAAATTTTATTAATATTTTGCGAAATATTTTAGCCAAATTGCAAAATCCTTTCGATATATAAAAAAAAAAATCGTGATATCGGGATCAGAGTATCGATATTTTTTTGGGATTCCGATCTTTAGGGATTAAAATTTTCATATCGCGGGATTGGGATCGAGATTTAAATATCGGGATCCCGCGGGATCGGGATTGGTATTTAAATATCGGGATCCCGCGGGATCGGGATTAGAATTTAAATATCGGGATCCGGGATCTCGTACCGTACGATCACTTGGGAGGACCCATGTAATTTTTGGGGGTTTTCTAGTAAGATTGACCCTTATTACAGATTTAATTTTCTTGTTGCATTAATTTTAATTTTTTTAGGTCCTTACGAATATTAATTTTTTATATCAAAAAAAATATTGTCTCTAGTTTGGTTTTGAAATATAGTTCAAAGCTCAATATTTTTAAAGGAATATTTTTCGTGCAAAGTAACTCATAGTATGAAAAATGACCTCGCAAAGTAGACGACGATAACTAGCACACGCACACGCACGCACGCATATATATATATATATATATATATATATATATATATATATATATATATATATATATATATATATATATATATATATTATATATATTATATATATATATATATATATATATATATATATATATGCTACTACTGCTATAAATATTATTCTTGCAACGACCTTCGCAACTAATGACACAACTTCTACTATATACTGCCACAACCGTTCAACTGCAGCTTTTACTACTGCTACAACCATTACAACTACATAACTGTTACTTCTATTACAACTATTAAATGCTAATTAATTTAAATTTTATCTTAATTAATGACTTCCTGAAACCTCTCGAATGAATTTAAGGGAAAAAAAAGTGATTAAAAAAAAAAAAAAAAAAAAAAAAAAATTCAAAGTTGGATTGAAAACTGATGATAGAAGAAAGTAGGCAAGGGGTTTTGGGGGGTTGGGAGGTTAGGAAGGTGGATAAGGGGTTGAATATGGATCTTGATGATTGGTTTTTTGGGTGTGGCTTGAAAATATATTTTTATTTTTATTTAAAAAAATTTTTTTTTTTACTTATTTTTATTTATATCTTGATTTTATTAGTCATCGTTGTTACAGTTCAGTTTTTTTTTTTGTATTAATCTTCACCGACTCTCCTCCTCCTCCTTAAAACTTCACTCATCCCCCCTTTCCCCTGACTTAAATCTTCTCCCCCTCCCCCTTCCCTTTTTTCCATTTTTAAGAATTCGTATTGTTAAGAATTCGTATTGAAATATCTAAAGTTTATATGGAAATATAAATAGTTTTTTATTTCATCCTCCTACATATATGCGTGCACATGCACGCATATTACACACCCACGTACGTAATATATATATATATATATATATATATATATATATATATATATATATATATATATATATATATATATATATATATATATATATATATATATATATATATATATATATATATATATATATATATATATTTTTTTTTGTCTAGTTCCTATGTTACATGACTTTTTTCAATGGACGTTTCTTATTTAAGCTTTCACATTCATTTTAATTTCAATATAATATATTTCAATAAGATGTCCATTTTCACTAATCATTTTCAGTTGAGAGAGTGACTCTCAGAAAATGAGATAGAAGCATCTCATTCATATTACCGTAAAGGATTCGAAATTATGTAAACACACGAAGGCAGGCCTAATATTTTAACATTTCTCACTCAATTTTAATTTCAATGTAATATATATTTATGTAGGTTTTATCATTTTGACCACAGACAATGTTTTGACTCATTATTTTCAAAGTTCAGTTACTCAAAATAATGAGTGACTTGGAAAATGAAATACCTGCATGTCATTCATTTTACCGCGTAATTAATTTCAATGTAATATATATAAATGAGTATTGAATTATTACTCATCATTTTCAAAGTTCCAATTACTCAAAATACGAGTATGAGAGTAACTCAGAAAATGAAATAGCCGCACCATATTCATATTACCGTAATTAATTTCAATGTATTGAATTATTACTCATCATTTTCAAAGTTTAATTACTCAAAATATGAGAGTAACTCAGAAAATGAAATAGCCGCACCATATTCATATTACCGTAATTAATTTCAATGTATTGAATTATTACTCATCATTTTCAAAGTTTAATTACTCAAAATATGAGAGTAACTCAGAAAATGAAATAGCCGCACCATATTCATATTACCGTAATTAATTTCAATGTATTGAATTATTACTCATCATTTTCAAAGTTTAATTACTTAAAATATTGGAGAGCGAGTGAAGAAATGTCAGCATCTCATTTATATTAGCATAAGGAATCCAAATTATAGAAAAACAATGACGTACGACTTACCTTTAATATAACCCAATTTTGTATTTCATTTGTTCATTCAGTTTCTTAATTTTGTTTGCCATCTTATCCGATCGTTCCTTTTTGTCCTTACGTGTTTTTTTTTTTTTTTTTTTTTTATCTTTTTCCAATCATTATTTTTGATCCTTGCGTATTGTTTGTAAGTTTGGTTTGCGATTTTATTCGATCGTTTTTTTTTGTCCTTGCCGTATTGTTTTTAAAGTTTGTTTGCAATTTTATCCGATCGTTTGTTTGTCCTGGCGTATTGTTTTAAAATTTTGTTTGCGATCTTAACCGATCGTTCTTTTTTTTTTCGTCACGTGTAATTACAAGTATATTTTTTCTCTTAATTTCTCTGTTTTTGTTTTTAGTTTGTATATATTTCTATATCTAGAGACCAAGTTTCACAATTTATGTTTCATTGCAGGTTGTACGTACTGATTATAAATCATTTATCTTTTAACAAAGTGGAAATTTGCTACACGGAGGTTGAAATTCAGTTTATCATGGTGTTTTCCATGCTTTCTTTTAATTTTTTATCTTTCTTCTTTGGATTTCATTTCATCTGTTTCAATTACTCTTTGAAAAAAAAAAAAAATAAGTTGTCTAAATTAAGTGTAGTCATGTTCTATTGCAGAGTTCTCGACTCTTGTTAAAGGATTAAAAATCTAGTTTTTTTTTTGTCTTCTAAAAAAATTGGTAATTTTTTTTTTTCTTCTGAAAATTTACGTTCAGGAATTTCTTGGTTATTGTTGGGATCTTCTCCCTGTATTTTGCATCACAAATGCTGCTTCAGGTTTTTAATCTTCGTAAGGAAATAATTGAATTCCACCGATTTTGACAAGTTTACACCGTTTGCTTGAAGGCTTCTACGTCAAAACATGTAGATATCAAAAGTACTATAGTAATAAGTTAATAAAATTTTTTGGTGTTTGAGAATCGTGATGACATCACGACAAGTGTTGGAAATGATCTCCACTAACATCAAGGCATGCCTGAACACGTTTTTTTTAAATGCTAACTTAAGCTACCGCCAAAATCCCTTGTAAATGACATCCGCCCTTCAAATGAGGACGCAATTTTTCATATATGCTGCTGTTGCAACGTTTGTGGCAAAGTGGCGCGATTTTCATGATTCTACCTCGGGGCTTCCCACACACCCTACCTCGGGGCTTCCCACACGCCTTACCTCGGGGCTTCTCACACGCCTTACCTCGGGGCTTCTCACACACCCTACTTCGGGGCTTCCCACACACCCTACTTCGGGGCTTCCCACACACCCTACCTCGGGGCTTCTCACACAACCTACCTCGGGGCTTCTAACACACCCAAGGTTTCTTCGTAGCAAATTTTATTAACTTAGGACCAGTACTTTGATATCTGTAAGCTCATATCTGCTGTCGATAGCAAGTGGGACACCTCTAATATTATACTATATGTTAAAACACGTATTTACACGTTTGAGTAAATTCAAAAGAAAGAAAATATTAATCCTTCCATATTGTTAAAATTTATTAAAATAATTTAAATTGTTAAAATATACTCTTTCAATCATCGTCAAAAAATTTCTTAATCGTCCCATCAAAATATATATAATATATATATATATATATATATATATATATATATATATATATATATATATATATATATATATATATATATATATATATATATATATATATATATATATATATATATATATATATATATATATATATATATATATATATATATATATATATATACTAACGAGTATAGGATTGTAAAGATACTAGTTTTCACTAATACTAAAATGCATAACAATGTTAGAATGATTACTTTTTATGTTATTATTATTATTATTATTATTATTACTATTATTATTATTATTATTATTATTATTATTATTATTATTAATGATGATGAGTGGCTTGAGTCATATGACCTTTTTCCTGGCCTTAACCTTTTTCATTTCTTTCTCTTGGACGGTACTCCCCTCGCCAATATATTTTCGGCCTTTCAGTTCCTTACATCATTTTCGTTGGTGATGACTCGCAATCTCTCTCTCTCTCTCTCTCTCTCTCTCTCTCTCTCTCTCTCTCTCTCTCTCTCTCTCTCTCTCTCTCTCTCTCTCTCTCTTCTCTCTCTTCTCTCTCTCTCTCTCTTTCTCTCTTTCTCTCTCTCTCTCTCTCTCTCTCTCTCTCTCTCTCTCTCTCTCTCTCTCTCTCTCTCTCTCTCTCTCTCTCTCTCTCTCTCTCCCTCCCTCTCTCCTCTCCCTCCCTCCCTCCCTCCCTCCCTCCCTCCCTCTCCTCCTCCTCCTCCTTCCTCCTCCTCCTCCTCCTCCTCCTCCTCATCCTCCTCCCTCCCTCTCTCCTCCCTCTCCTCTCCCTCCCTCTTCTCTCCCATCTTACTCACCTCTCCCTCCCTGTCTCTTTTCTTTCCTTCCTTCCTTCTTTCCATCTTCTCCCCTCTCACTCCCATCTCTGTGTGTTTTCTAATTGCAATACTAATTCCTTTACTCCAAGTTTGATTTTATATATATATATATATATATATATATATATATATATATATATATATATATATATATATATATATATATATATATATATATATATATATATATATATATATATATATATATATATATATATATATATACAGAGTCATTATTAACATTTGTGTATATTGTAATAACAACATACACAAATAACATTAATGGTAATATATTTTGGAGGTCAAACTGTATACATTTAATTAAAATTATATTTCGTTCAATGTTTACTGATGTATATACATTGTGTTTAATGTGTGTGTGTTTGTGTGTTATGGGAGGGAGGGGTTTAGGGGATAATTCTTTCTCTACCCCCCATAAAATTTTCATGAATCACGAGTATAATATTTTATAAAATTTCGTGTATGTGTGTGTGTGTGATATAAAAAAAAAAAAAAAAAAAAAAAAAATTTTTTATTATTATTATTATTAAAAAAAAAAAAAAAAAAAAAAAAAAAAAAAAAAAAAAAAAAAACACAAACCTAAATTGACATGCTCAGTACTTATCTATAAGTACCATTTAAGTACGTTATCTGAAGAGGTACTCAAGCCAGACTTTTTTAAAACTATTCTTCTAGTGTTTTGCTTAATTAGAAGGAAACGTCAGTGGGGGGGGGGGGTTTCTTCTCGTTCCTTTTCCTCATAAATCGTAATTGGAGACAAGTATGGGGTCAACCTCAGAAAGTAAAATCGATCCTGTGACCCCTCTTTTGCGATTTGAGAATGAAACTGATTAACATATTTGTGTTTCTAAAAGTTTTTATTTATTATTATTATTATTATTATTATTATTATTATTATTATTATTATTATTATTATTATTATTATTATTATTATAATACTTTCAGCTAAGTACACTTTATCGTAAAAATTGTTGATTTTTTTAAAGATTGACGTCGGGGAAGCCACACTCACACTATACAATCGTTTTCCGGAATAAAAATTTCTTTGTTCCGAACTAAATATTCATATTTACTGCAGTGCATCGCTCTGTTGGAAGGTTCTTCAGTACTACTATTACTTTGAATACCGTGTCAGGGAAAGATTATTTATTTATTCTTCCTGCGGGTCACTCAACCGAAATTTATTCATACTGTCCAAAGCTAAGGTTCATCGAGCATCGTATTTTTTCCGCACCCCACCACCGCAGTATGAGGAAAATAATAGTTCGCCGCACCGCATCAGAGCTTTTGGCAAATTTATTTGTGTCTGTCTCTCTCTCTCTCTCTCTCTCTCTCTCTCTCTCTCTCTCTCTCTCTCTCTCTCTCTCTCTCTCTCTCTCTCTCTTCTCTCTCTTCTCTCTCTCTCTCTCTCTCTCTCTCTCTCTCTCTCTCTCTCTCTCTCTCTCTCTCTCTCTCTCTCTCTCTCTCTCTCTCTCTCTCTCTCTCTCTCTCTCTCTCTCTCTCTCTCTCTCTCTCTCTCTCTCTCTCTCTCTCTCTCTCTCTCTCTCTCTCTCTCTCTCTCTCTCTCTCTCTCTCTCTCTCTCTCTCTCTCTCTCTCTCTCTCTCTCTCTCTCTCTCTCTCTCTCTCTCTCTCTCTCTCTCTCTCTCTCTCTCTCTCTCTCTCTCTCTCTCTCTCTCTCTCTCTCTCTCTCTCTCTCTCTCTCTCTCTCTCTCTCTCTCTCTCTCTCTCTCTCTCTCTCATAAACTTTTTACACTGCAGGTCATGCAGAGCCGGAGACTATTCGTACTGCAGGTTGCACTTAACCACAAACTATTTCTTCCGAGTCCAAATCAATCGCCCTACAGGGCCTGCTCAAATGATGACTCATTTATTCAAAACTATTTTGATTTTCTTCCTAACTTTGATGGCCTCTATGAGTATCTCGTCGCCCACTGCTTGGTGTTCTCAGTGAATATAATGAACGGTATAATTAATATATGTCAAACGACCCACAGGGATAAAAAAAACGTCTTATGTCGCCTATATGTAAGACACATTTTTGTATGTTTATGTATTGTTGGTTATAAGACGAATCTGTTATGCTATTTTTACATATAGTTTCCACTTCCCATTTTTGCATTTTGTGACTGTGTCTGTGTGACAGCCTCTTATTTTATTTAACTTTTACTGACATCAGTTTTGACATAATTCGTTACGTAATTCATTAGTTTTGACGTCATTTATTACGTAACTTTTATTTATTTATTTATTTTTTTTTTGTTTTTGGTACATAAAAATATGGGGAAGTCAAGGTTTATCGATTGTCCAAAATTCTTTCACATTTTTTTGTAGTATTATTCATTATCCTCCTTGTTTTGGGTTATTTTTAACACCTCATCACTCTCTCCCCTTCTGAAAAAAAAATGAATTATAA
>SEYY01019831.1:30000-35000 GCA_009176605.1 Armadillidium nasatum
ATATATATATATATAATATATTTATATATATAAAATATATTTAAGAAACGTTGCACTAGTGTAATGATGAGAGAGCTGTGGTTTAAATTTTACATTTAGCAAAACCATTTGTGTTGTCTAAACAGGATGTCCCTTAAATGATTCCCTTCATGTGTAACTATGTATGTGTGGAACGAATTTTAAATACAGAATTTTAAAAGTAAATTTTTGTATTATATTTTAACTATTTTGTTAATTTGAACTAAATAATAAATTTATTAAGAGTAAACCAGAAAAAGTTAGTTAAGACTATTAAGTATTTGGGAAACAGATTAAGGAATTTTTTTTTTTCTAAATAAAACTAATTCTATTAAAGTTTTCATAAAAGTATCTCATAATCAGTAATAGAATTGTTTTAGAGTTTATCTTCAACACCAATGCACAGTACTAGTCTGCAGGTTTTCATTACCGAAATTGGCCTTTTTTTTTTCATGTTTCGAAGACAGCTGATGTTTTTTTTCATGTTTCGAAGACAGCTGATGTTTTTTTTCATGTTTCGAAGACAGCTGATGTTTTTTTTCGTGTTTCGAAGACAGCTGATGTTTTTTTCCTGTTTCGAAGACAGCTGATGTTTTTTTCATGTTTCGAAGACAGCTGATGTTTTTTTTTCATGTTTCGAAGACAGCTGATGTTTTTTTTCATGTTTCGAAGACAGCTGATGTTTTTTTTTCTGTTTCGAAGACAGCTGATGTTTTTTTTTCATGTTTCGAAGACAGCTGATGTTTTTTTTGTTTCGAAGACAGCTGATGTTTTTTTTCCTGTTTCGAAGACAGCTGATGTTTTTTTTTCATGTTTCGAAGACAGCTGATGTTTTTTACATGTTTCGAAGACAGCTGATGTTTTTTTTCATGTTTCGAAGACAGCTGATGTTTTTTTTCATGTTTCGAAGACAGCTGATGTTTTTTTCATGTTTCGAAGACAGCTGATGTTTTTTCATGTTTCGAAGACAGCTGATGTTTTTTTCATGTTTCGAAGACAGCTGATGTTCTTTTCATGTTTCGAAGACAGCTGATGTTTTTTTCATGTTTCGAAGACAGCTGATGTTTTTTTCATGTTTCGAAGACAGCTGATGTTTTTTTTCATGTTTCGAAGACAGCTGATGTTTTTTTCATGTTTCGAAGACAGCTGATGTTCTTTTCATGTTTCGAAGACAGCTGATGTTCTTTTCATGTTTCGAAGACAGCTGATGTTTTTTTCATGTTTCGAAGACAGCTGATGTTTTTTTTCATGTTTCGAAGACAGCTGATGTTTTTTTTCATGTTTCGAAGACAGCTGATGTTTTTTTTTCATGTTTCGAAGACAGCTGATGTTTTTTTTCATGTTTCGAAGACGGCTGATGTTTTTTTTCATGTTTCGAAGACAGCTGATGTTTTTTTCATGTTTCGAAGACAGCTGATGTTTTTTTTCATGTTTCGAAGACAGCTGATGTTTTTTTCATGTTTCGAAGACAGCTGATGTTTTTTTCATGTTTCGAAGACAGCTGATGTTCTTTTCATGTTTCGAAGACAGCTGATGTTTTTTTCATGTTTCGAAGACAGCTGATGTGTGCCATCATTTTGATGCCACACGATAGTTTATATTTGCTCCTCTTTACCGCTTTGATTTCCTGTGGAGTAATCATTGATTCATCGAAGGGGATCCTTTGTTTGTTCTGATGCATAACTTGAGGTGATTCTCTCCGTGGTATGATCATTTCTATTGTCTTTTCTATTTACCTAAAATTCATAAAACCTTTGGTTGTGTAGCACTGATTTTTCTTATTCTACGTCCGAGTGACGCCGCCTTTTGGGAATTTACCGTCAATCTTCAAACTTCAGAAATTAACGCTACGTATATTTTTTATCCCGGAATCGTGAAATACTCAATTATCTGTGCTAATATCCTTTCTTTGTTTAAAACGCAGTCTTTTTTCCTAATCTTTCTGACGCTTTGCTAAATATTATTTTAACTCTTAATTTTGCTTCTTGTTTCTTTTCCTCTCTTTTTTTTTTTTTTTTTTTTTTTTTTCTTTTTTTGGTGGCTCTAAGGTGGCTCTAAGGTGGCTCTACCTTCTTCTGAAGCTGAACTCATCGCTTAGACTTTTAAATGTAATTGCACTCGATAATTTTCGGTACTATTCCTCCTTTCTCACCTTCCATCTCATCTTTAACATCGTAATTTCTTTTAAAGATGCGATTTCTGCTCATTCTAGATCCTAAACGTTGTCAACTTAGTATAACGCTTATTGTCATAACGGTATTCCTTCTCTTGTTCCCAAAATTTGTGCTTCCTAGCTTGTATGTAGCCGGTGGTAAATTATTTTAACCCTCCCAGTCAGCTTTGACCTTTCCTTTCTAGTTATAGCTGGGACTATATTTTGTTAGGGAGTCCTTGAACTATCTTTTGTATTGATTTTATCTAAGTCTTTTTTTTTTATTATTATCTTTCGCCCTTTGGTATTTCGGTGATTCTTTTGCAGTGGCTTTGCTTAATCGCTATACATATTTAAAGATTTCGATAATATAAGCATTTCTCTTTTTTCCCATCTGTCTATCCTCTTCGATTTATATTCGGTCTATATATATCACCTATTGTTGATAGTCACCGTTCATCCTTTAAGTCTATTAATAGTGGCGTTCTTTAAAAATCGTATTTTGATTGCCCTTCCCTTTTCAACTTTTCTTTAATGATTTTTTTTTCTCGGCAACTTCATCCATCACCTTTTCATTCTTGTGTCTATGACACCACCCTACATCACGTTTTTTTAAAGACATAAATTATATATATTCAAAGATTGAAAGTGAAATTGGAAAAATAACATTTTAAAATGATTAAATTACAGTGTCAAAGTGTTCTTTGTCTTGGAGTTTGGGGGGAGGGGGGGGCATGGATAAGATGTCTTATCCACTAAATAGTAGAAATCTTTCCCTGAACCATCCCCCCACCCTCCTCAAATCTTATTTATTTTATGTTTTTTACAAAACTGTCAGTATCATGCAGCAATAGACTAATAGTAGTGATATACTAAAGTATTTTACTGTATTATTTTTTTTTTACGTTGCAAAGCATAATCAAATGTTTTTCCAATTCAATCATTTTAAGTAAAATTGGGGTAGGCCGGTGTTAATTAAAATGATCAAAAATGGGTATAGAATTATCTTCAGAAAAGGCTAACGTTGTCCTTAATGTTTTTTAAAGTTTTAAGTCTGGCTTAGATTTAAGTCTGGCTTAGATTTTCATGTCAAACCTAACGTAGGTCTAATCGGTTTTGAAAAGTTACAGGAGGAAATAAATTTGTAGAGTGAGAATTCATATTTTGTTTAACTTAGGTCTAACTGGCTCAGAAAGCTCCTAACAAATAAATTTTGCTGGCTGAGATTTTTACGTCTATCGGAACGTTAAATCTGACTAGTTTCAAAAAGTCCCCAACAAGAGTAAACATGCTGACTTGAGATTTCGGTCCTATTTAAAACGCATACCTAATCGACTTCAAGAGTTACTCGTTAGGAAAAAAATTTGCTTGGCAGAGATTTCACGTCTATCGTAACATAACGTTAACTGGTTTCAAAAATACTTAATATGAATTTGTTGTCTAGAGATTTCTTGTCTAGCATAAAGTAATTAATATATACTAACCAATTTGAAAAGTACTTAAAGAGTGATATTCCTGGCTGATATCTCACGTTTAGCCTGTATTAATCATAACTAGTTTCAAAAGTGCTTAATGAGTAAAATTCCTTGCTAAGATTTCACCTTTAGCCTGTATTAATTTATAACTAATTTGAAAAGTGCTTAAAGAGTAAAATTCCTGGCTAAAATTTGACATTTAGGCTGTATTAATCTTAACTAGTTTCAAAAGTGTCTAATTCGTAAAATTCCTGGCTGAGATTTCACCTCGATCTTAAAGTAATACTAACTGCTTTCAAAAGTACCTGACATAAATTTACCGTTTGTGATTTCGCTTCCAGGCCTGAAGTAATCATTACTGGTTTCAAAAGAACTTAACAGGAATAAATTTGTGGCCCGAGATTTCACATCTCACCTAACGAGTCTAACTGATTTAAAAAAAAAAAAAATTCGAGGAGGGGAACTTTTTAAGTTTCTCCCAAATGTCAAATCTTATTCTTTCTCCTTTTCTATTACTTTACTAATGTGGGTTTTCTCCTTGAGAAACAAGGGTACTCTACTAGTCAATGGGGATGGGGGGGGGTGTTTCTGATGTATAAGGGTAGGAGCTAGCCAGTGTTGAGGCCTTTCTATGAAATTCGTGGGTTCCATACTAGCCAATATGTTTTTTTTTTTTTTTTAAATGAAATTCAAGGGTTTCTATTAACCATTGTGGGGGTTCCTCTATAAAATTCATTGGTTCCTTTCTATCCAATGTTGGAGTTTTACGGGGTGCAAAGGTTCCGTTTTATCCAATGTGGGGATTCCTCTGAAATTCAAGAGCACCCTATTACTAAAGTGTACCGTACTAGCAGGTGTGGAGTTCCTCTATGAGATTCAAGGATTACTTTATAGCCATTGTGTGTGTGTGTGTGTGTGTGTTTTTAAAATAAAATTCGAGGGTACCATACTTGTAAGTGTGAGGGTTCCTTTTTGAAATTCAAAGGTCTTTATGAACCAATGCTAGATATCCTCTATAAAATTCAGTGGTTCCGTTTTATCCAATGTCGGAGTTCCTCTCTGAAATTCAAGAGTACCCTACTAACAATGGGGTGGCCCCCTATGAAATTGATGGGTACTCTACTATCAAGTGTGAGGTTCCTCAATGAAACTTAAGGGTCCCACTTTAGGCTATTGTGTGTGTGTGTGTGTTTTTTTTGTTTTTTTTTAATGAAATTCAAGGGTACCATGTTAGCAAGTGTGTGGGTCCCTTTATGAAATTCAAGATTTCCCTATTAGTCAATGTAGAGGTTACTCAGCTACATGCAAGAGTACTCATTACCCATTTACCAAGTGTATTCCCAATTTAAATATTT
>SEYY01019831.1:37500-42500 GCA_009176605.1 Armadillidium nasatum
TAAATCTAGAAAACTTTTTTTTTTTTTTTAAATAGACTCTAGTTAGGGTTTAGGTTATGTTAGGTTCATATTCTAGTTAGGTAAGGTTAGGTTAGGTTATGTTAGGTTCATATTCTAGTTAGGTAAGGTTAGGTTCATATTCTAGTTTTTAAATTTAAAAAAATACTTGTTAAACTGGACTCTTTCACTAGAATACCTAGAAAAGAGTCTTGTATTTGGATTTCTTGAAACAAAGCTAATGATCTGCATGTTAAATTGGTTTAATTAGAGATTTAATTAAGCATTAAATATTCATATATTTATTTTTTTGGGGGATTTTTTTTTTTTAATGATAATAAAAAAGAAAATAATTTTTCAGCGATTTAAATCTCTTATATGATTTTCATTGCTTTTTTTTTTTTAAATATATAGTTTCAAGTATTCAACAAAACTTGCCTCACAAAAACAGTAAATCTGAGAAATGGAGTTCTCCAAGGAGCCAAATTATCCTTTTCCTCCTTCATATTCGAATTATTCACAGCCTATTCCTTAAATCCCTGACGCAGAAACAACAAATATGCAAAATTTCATTGAAGAACTCGAAAACCTGTCTTTTTACCCAACAGAATGACAGGGTTTGGAGAAAAATCCTTAATTTAACCTATTCACTCCCGATTGTCACCAATCCCTAATATTCCACTCTGTAAATTTCCGAAGATGCTCGGAAGACTCTCATATGACACCCATGTGAGCTTTTCACCCCAATTCACATTCACCCGATAAATAACTCGGCAAACAAGTTAAATATTATCCATTACTCATTTACCTTAGGATTACTAATAGTTTAGAAGACTCACATTAAACTACACATCCTCATCATGGTATCCTGTCAAAACTCACTCAAACACAAGAACACGAAAAAAAGAAATAAACTCGTCCATATTTGATTTAACTACACCATAAGCCATCTCGATCTCAAACCAAAACCAGCCTAATCTCAAACTAAAACCATCCTAATCTCAAACCAAAACATCTCGGTCTCAAATCAAGACCATCTTAGTCATAAACAAAGAAAGTAAAAAAAAAATTCTCCCTCTAATGAACAACCAGAACAAGCTAGGTATATGATTTTATTCCAGCATTCAAAACCTCTCTCACCCCTACCATTACAGTCTTTAGGACTACACATTTAAAGTCCCCATCAAGATGACCAGCCCTTTGCCATCGCAACATTCTCAACTCCATTTCTCCCTCCTACAAAAAAAAAAACCATCAACCCATAAAAACATCCACAAAATCATTATTCATAATTAATTTGACAATTGTCAACCATACAATCTCATCCATACACATCCTCTTAATACATCCAGCATCTGAAATGACCTCAATAACAAAACCCAAATCATAATTATTATACTAAGGGCGTTACCAGTTATCACAGAAATTTACATCCCTACAAGCATAGATTCAATATTAAAACGAAACTACATCTTCCTCCAGCATGCCTAAAGTGTTTCACACGACACTGCTGAGCGACTCCTACAGAAATTACTCTTTTTTTCCCTTCTTCACCCAACTCAGAACATGTTTTAAAGTCACTTCTTTGAGAAATTATTTTTCTGAGCGTGTTTGACATTCTAAGCACGTCTTGAATAGTGAAAAAGAATATATATATATATATATATATATATATATATATATATATATATATATATATATATATATATATTATATATATATATATATATAATATATATATATATATATTATATAATATTATTTATTAATAAGTTTAATTTTAATTTTTTTTTTTTTAATTGATTTTTTTTTTTTTAATGCCAGTATGAATAAGAAATGCTACGGGGCAGTGTCCCGACTCCCCAAAACTGTTATTTTATATATATATATATATATATATATATATATATTATATATATATATATATATATATATATATATATATATATATATATATATATATATATATATATATATATATATATATATATATATATATTACTTTTCATTAAATTACCCTTTAAAAATTATTTTCAAATTGAGATTATTATTATTATTAATTTTTATTATTATTATTATTTTTATTTTTTATTAATATTAAATTCATTGTTGTTGTTGTTGTT
Source organism: Armadillidium nasatum (assembly GCA_009176605.1). Taxonomy (NCBI): domain Eukaryota; kingdom Metazoa; phylum Arthropoda; class Malacostraca; order Isopoda; family Armadillidiidae; genus Armadillidium; species Armadillidium nasatum. The sequence goes on from SEYY01019831.1 coordinate 39,621, forward strand.
ATTGTTGTCATAAAAAAAAGAATAGTTATAAATGTTTCTCTTAAATTTAAATTCTAACGTAAACACTAAAAATAATGAATCGGACTTGACGAGTTTTTTTAACACGGTAATTGTGTTGTTGTGGCATAATAATAATAATAATACTTTGATGTAACGGACATTTAAAAAAAATATATATATATATATTTATAAATAAATCAATCGGAATTATGTATTATTATTATTATTTTAAAGTTATTTGATATTATAATAATAGTGATCATTTATTATTGAAAAAAGAAAAAAAAAATTTATTTTATTTTATTTTTCGTTCAATATAAATTCGGCTTCGAATCCCCCCAAGGGAAATATTGGGGGGGATAGAGGCCCCCTACCCCTACTGAAAAAAGAAGTTGATCAATACGCCCCCCCCCAAACACTCCAATTTGAAAGCAAGTGAATGACACAACTACTGGGGAATATTTTATGAAGTTTGAGATTATAGTTGTGGGCCACGTCATTCATTATGGCTAGACCCGAAAGTAAGTATAATTATTATTATTATTATTATTTATTATTATTATTATTATTATTTAAAATTTGGTATGGTGGAAAATGGTACACTGTAAAAATTGTCCTAACGAATCGTTGGGACAAGTGGCAAAAAATGTCACAACAAATTTTTTTCAATTATTTTCTTATTAGAAATTAAATCGGTGAAGCGACTTTCTTATGCTTAACATGTCTTTTCTCTATTGAAAATTTTACTGTGACATTACTGTGATATTTTTGCCACTTGTCCCAACGATTCGTTAGGACAATTTTTGTTGTGTAGCAAAAACGCTCCTTAACCCTATGGACGAACGCTTAACCCTTTACCTTCAAAACTACCCCATATATTTTTTTTTTTTGACCTATTCGAGGAGGGGAAGTTTCTTGGTAGTGCCTTTTTAGGATTCGCTCGAGGGATCGAGCCAGCACCTTCAAACACATGAGTCAGTCACTTTATCATTGTATCACTGTAGTGGTTACTCCCTTATCCTTGAGCAATATGCTCCCCACCCCCTTTATTTTGGTCATATGATCCCCAACCCCATTTTTTTTATATATATATTCCCCACCAAATTTTTTTTTTTTTTTTTTTTTTTTTTAGATATTCTCCCCACCCCCATTTTTGGTCATTTAAGAATTTTAAATAAAGAAGTATTATATAATAATATCATATATATTATAATTATTATTATATTATATTATATTATATTATATTATAATTATATAATATATTATATATATATATATATATTATATATATATATATATATATATATATATATAATATATATATATATATATATTCTATTATATAAGATAATGGGGCCGAATTGGTACGTTTTTACCCACCCCGACTACACAATGGACAATTGTATTATGACTTTGACTTGGGTTTATTTATTTATTTATATAATTTTATTTTTTATTTAATTATATTAATATAAAAAATTTTAAAAAAAAAAAAATAAATTTTTAATTTTATAATATATATAATATAATAATAATAATAATAATAATAATATAATAGTAATAATAATAATTTTATATTATTTAATGTTGTAATTATTATTTTACCAAAATTTGTGGTTATTGTTTAATATACACCTTCGATACCACAAATATGGAGTGGTTATAACAAATTGTATCATTATGTCGAGTTACTGAAACAAGGATGTAGCTAAGATAATTTTTGCCAAAAATAGCGGTGCCTAATATTAATATATTTATTATAGATCTAATGTAATTTAAATCCTTTATTTGTAATATTTTATTTAATTTAATATTTTTTTTTATTTTTTTATTTTTTTTATTAGTGACCGAATGTAGCTAGATCAATTTTGTCTAAAAGGACGATGTCTAAGATTCGGCTACATTAATATTAAATATATTATAGATATAATGTAATTTAAATCCCTTATTTTTAATATTTTATTTAATTTAATATTTTATTTTATTTTTTTTATTTGTAGCTAGATCAATTTTGTCTTAAGGACGATGTCTAGCAATTCGGCTACATTAATAATATTAAAGGAAGTTTATACTAATTAACTGTATAAAATTGTACTTAAATTTATTTCCACTCGCTTACTAATATTATTTTATTAAATTTATTTCTTTATTAATGCTCAAATGTTTATTATATTCAATAAATAATTATTGTCATTAAATAATTCAGTATATAATTTCAAAGTTGGAAATATATATAATCAAATCCTACCGTTAAAGGTTAGCCAGAAATTATTTGTCTTCAGTAAAGTCTATGTAAACTATTAAATGATCCGTTAAAGTTATTATTTGCGTAAATATATGTTATTTATTAAAACTTCGAATGTGGCTAGATCGTTTTGCTTTTAAAGCGTTGTCTAGCATTCGAAAGATTAAGTATTTATTATTATTATTATTATTATTATTATTATTATTATTATTATTATTATTATTATTATTATTATTATCATTATTACTATTACTATAATAATATTACATGAACAAATAATCAGTAACAGATTTTATAAACCTTCTTATTCGTGAGTTTCAAATCAAAAAATCAAAATCAAAATCCGCAATAAGGGTTCCACGAGCCGACGGCAGAGATCCGCTGGCTGGCCAGGCCTATCACGGATGCCGATTTTAATTCCACCTGCAGCAAGCATTCCGCTGGTGTACTTATTACACGTAAGTGGGCGGGGCTAAACGCAAGAGAGAAGTGCCAAGATTTCTCTACTCCGACCAGGCCTCGAACCCAGGACCTCTCGCTTGCAAGGCGAGTGCACGATCGACTGAGCTACGGAACCGCTAGTTTCAAATATATATAGAAAATATAAAAAGGGGCTTGTCTTCATTAATTTCTTA
>SEYY01019831.1:55000-57500 GCA_009176605.1 Armadillidium nasatum
AATTTTATTGCTTATCCAAGAGAGACATCTTCTGTGCCTTCTACGGAAATCTATTTCATACTTGTTAAGGTTCGGGGAAGACCATAGTATGCCTTTGTGTAATTATATATATATATATATATATATATATATATATATATATATATATATATATATATATATATATATATATATATATATATATATATATATATATATATATATAATATTATTTAGGTTATTATTTATAATAAAAGGTAAATATGATAAATGTAATGCACTTTTCCCTATCATTGAAGAGGCAAATGTATGGCATACGAACATTTGTCTTCCCAGACCCGTGAATGGTTGGGTGAATTGAATAAAATTAAAACCTTTTTAATATTATTTTACACAACACACTAGGTATTAATTTTATCCGTTATTATGTAGAAAATCAACTATTTTATTACATTGATTGTATCAATTTGCATTTTTTTTTCCTTTTTTTTATTCATGTTAGATACGGTATATTTGAACAGTATAACAAGATTAGTTAGAATTTGTAATGTTTATGCAAAATTGCTTCTTTTTTTGTATAGGTTATTTTAACGACCTATTTTTGGATGTTTCTGGTCTGTTCAGTTGTAAGACTTCATTTTACCTATTATTAAACAATATAGTTAATATTGAATTTGAAAAAAAAAAAAATGTAAAATATTGTCGAACACCAATAATAATAATAATAATAAAAATAATAATAATTAATAATAATAATAATAATAATAATAATAATAATAATAATAAAAAAGCAAGAGTACACTATAATTAAAACAGTAGTAAAAATAGCACTAATAAAATGAAATCATACAACACTAATTAAAACAACATCAGCAAAAAAAACGTTTAAAACAATTAAAAAGCTAAAAATAATAATATATATATATATATATATATATATATATATATATATATATATATATTATATATATATATATATATATATATATATAATATATATATATATATATATATATATATATATATATACACTAGAGGAGAGAAAGAGGAAGAAGCAAAGTTAGAGTTGATATTTTTTTTTTTGAAAAATGCCAGAAGGGGCGAGATCAAGAGGAACCAGAAAGATTATTGCACTTACGATGGAGAAAAGTTTTTGGTGTCACGAAGAATATATTTTGCACGATTCCGGGATGAAATATAAGTTGAATGAGTTTTTGGGGTTTGAAGACTACTATAATCCCTGAATGTAGCATCCCTGCGGCGGATAGTACGAGTACAAGAGTTAAACCAAGGGAAAGAATATGGAATGTACGCCTCTACACCAGAGTGAATAACCTCGGTTATGCGCTCTGCACATTCCGAGGGACCCCCTCCCACGGAAGCATTATTCATTCCATGGGAAATCAGAGAAGTACTACTGCATGTCAAACCAGTTAACAGCACCGAAATGCCAGAAACAACAATTCACCGAAGGTGAGGGCCATTCTTGAGGAAGACTTGAAGAGACAGAGCAAGATACCAGAAACCGCTATAAGAAGGTGATCGGATGAACCCAGAGGAGTAAGGAGTTTAACAGTATAAGGGAAAGGATAAGAAATTAAGAAAAGAATCAAGTATGTTGAGTTCATCACCAAAACGGTCAGGGATACGGGTAGGGAGTTGCAACAACTGCTCAAGGTTGTTCTGGATACAAAAGTCGTAGGTGAGTTCACCAGCTGGATCATGAGAACTAGATGAAAGCCATTGGCGGTGGTGAACATTGAAATCACCTAAAACGATGATTTTGGATAAAATAGAAGAAGAAGAAAGAATGTGCTCTATTTTAAAGTTTGATAGTCGTAGAATTTTTTATAGTCAGTAGAATTAGGAGATAAATAGACAGAACAAGTAAATTTAATAGTAGAATTGCAAGAGAGCTTAAGCCATAAAGTAGAGAATTCGGGAGACTCCAAATTAGAGACACTAGAACAAACAACATAGTTGCGCACATATGCGCAGCATCCATTTTTGGCTGGAAATGAGGATAGAGACAGTAGGAGGTAACAGAATAAGGTTTACTGTCAGCGGGCCCAAACTCCTGAGTTTTGGTTAAGAACAAGAGATGAGGTTTAGAAGATAGATGGTGTTCGACAAAAGGGAAATTAGAAAAAAAATATTGAATGTTGCATAAATTAATGAGAAAAGACAATGCACCGGGACAAGCTGGAAACGAGTTCTACTCAATAATATCCCCAACGTCCGAGGCCGCCAACTCTCAAGTGATGATGGGGTGAGGGGTGGATGAGTGGCATTCTTTGGATGTCGCCCCTTCTAGTTTCTCCAAGGCAGATTTATGTTTCGCCCTTTTTGTTTTGTTTAAAAAGGTAATGTATGAATAAGCGCTTGTAAATTTGTGGGAACACGTGAAGAAATGCGGTGGAGAGGTAATGAGGAGCATAGACACTCCAATGTGAGACGAGGGTACATTAGAGACTATCTTAGAAGGTTAAACGCGAAAAGGAACGAACCAAATGGCAAGGGA
>SEYY01019831.1:65000-93281 GCA_009176605.1 Armadillidium nasatum
GTATCATCATCGTCCCATTCTCCGTCTCTGCCGGTGACCCCGCCTTCACCCTCACCAGCAGTGTCCCCGTCGAGCCCTCCTGGGGTAAGCACCCCAACAAATAGCAACAGCCCGTGCCACCCTCGATCTTTGACGCCCAGTAGTACTCCTAGCTGCAGTACGAACCCTGCATCACCTTCAGCTGCCGCCTGCAGCTCCGCCCTTCCGCCTCAGGGGCCGGGGCCTGGCGGGGGCACCTCGTTTGACGGTGGGACCATGGCAATAGGCCCTGGGGGCCCGACTGGTCCTGTATCATTAGCTGCTGGAGCCACACCAAGATCGAGATCTTTGGATCTTCCGCAGCAGCGTTCGACGGATTCAGACAAGGAGTCTTCCTTCAGTATTCCAACAAAACATAGGGTATGTGCTCGTTTATTTAACTGAAACAGCTTCCCCTGGCTAGTTGTTTAAGGTAAGAAATAATACCCCAGTATAAATGGCAATTGGGTGATGTTTAACTAGGCATGTAATCTCTGAGGTGATAGATTCTACATAAAATGATAAGTTCCCTTTATTATGCTACCCTAGGCGAGATTGGGACATGACGTTACCCCTTTAAGTTTCTATATATATATATATATATATATATATATATATATATATATATATATATATATATATATATATATATATATATATATATATATATATATATATATATATATATATATATATATATATATATATATATATATATATATATATATATATTATTTGAATTCTAACCCCCCCCCCCTCTATCTTTATTAAACTTCAAACTACTGCCACCTATTACTTCCTCATCACAGTTTTTAGTGTTCTTCAATCCTCTTCATTTAGGCAGATACCCAAATCCCCATTTCTCTCATATTTATTATTATTATTATTATTATTATTATTATTATTATTATTATTATTATTATTATTATTATTATTATTATATATTGGATGTTTTATAAAGGACGCAGGTGGAAAGAAAAGAGAATAGAGCTTCCTCGGAAACACATTTTCTACCTTAATTTTCGTCATATGCCAAAACTGTAAACTTAAGTCAACTGTCAGTAGCTGTGGAAAATACAAAGTTAGGTCCTACTCGTATTTGGTCATCCGTTTCATTGTGTTGTGTCACCAGCTTCAGTTTTTGCAAAGACCAACGTGTATTTAATGTTAGGACATTTTCAGCTTTATGGGGTTTTAACTCCTATTATCATATTATTAATTGCATTACATTTTTCAGATAATTTTTCTTACTGTAGTGACTGTCCAAATTTCTTTGATTATTTCTTTTTTTTTCTCTAAAATCATTCTGGGTTATTTCATTGTTCATCACCTCCAATTGCTTTCCTCTATCTAATTGTCAAAATACACCTGTTGAACAACCTTGGGCATTTCATAAAACTCACTACCAATATCCCATAAAACTCCCTACCAATATCCCTGATCATCTTGGAGCAGAACGGAACAAACCAGATCTTTTTTCTTATACATCCAGTCCTTTCTTTTGATATTGGTAAATTCCTTAATCATTTGGTTACTTTCGACTACGTTGTCATCTTTGTATCCTGTTCTGTTACCAAGCTTTCGCAGGGAGAGCCTATGGCATGGAGTGATTTTGGCATTTCTATGATACCAATTGATCATACTTTGGGTCGTACATCACTGATTTCTCTTGAACAGAACTCAAAACCGAGATGATTCTCATTGTCGTTGTTGGCCTGCATTCTTTTTTTCTTTCCCTACAACAAAAACTCATAAGCTTTGGTTTAATTGTAGACGTTGTAATGGCAACCCTTCCCTGTGGCACGGCTTTCAGAAATTACGTGTCGTATTCAAGTTCTTAAAAACTCATGTTAATTATATTTCGTATCGGAATCATGTACAGTTTTATTCTCGATGATAAAGTAACTCTTAAAAGTAGGAGTCTTATAGGTAAACATGTGGTCCACATTATAGAGTTTGTAGACTTCTCTTGTCAGCCTCTTCCATAATTATTATTATTATTATTATTATTATTATTATTATTATTATTATTATTATTATTATTATTATAATTATATTTTGTTCTTCTTCTGCAGCAACATTACCATGGATCAAAATTAAAGCTACTTCAGAGAAGTCATGCTATGCAAGAGGACTCTTCTCCTCCCCCCGATATAATTGACCCATGCTTAGGGGGCTCCTTCTCTCATAGTCAAATGTCTAATAGTTTGACAGGTGTGTCCACCTCCGTTAGGTTGTCCAGGAGGTCCCCCTAGGAGAAGATTACGCCATCAAGGATCGTCGCCAGGGTCATTTGATGGATCATCGCCGTGTCTCTCAAGAGGTTTTAATATATTATATATATATATATATATATATATATATATATATATATATATATATATATATATATATATATATATATATATATATATATTATATATATAAGTCAATATATATATAAATAAATATATTAATTTATATATATATATATTAAAATATAATATAAATATATATATATATATATAATATTTAATAATAACTCTGATAAAATAAAATAACTTTTATTTTTTTTTTTTTAAAACTTCCAATGCAGTTGATTTTGATAAAGAGGAAATATTCCTGCTTGGAATTATTGACGCCCATATAAAACTCACAACCAATTCAAAATTAATAGTTAAACTATATCAAAAAAGATGACATCTTTCTTCTTGCTTTCCTAATAAGGAATCAACTAATATTATGTTTGCCAATTGTATGTCCAGATTCTGTGTGTGCACGTGGCATATATTGGGTACACTACTTATAGAGTATACATATATTAGTTACAATACTTATAGAGTGAGAGGTAGGTACACAACATTATTTTAAACTCTTATCATGAAAAAAAAAAAAAAAAAAAAAAAAATAAAAAATATATATATATATATATATATATATATATATATATATATATATATATATATATATATATATATATATATATATATATATATATATATATATATATATATATATATATATATTATTTAATATTCTGTGCTCCTGATGTGAAGCACAGAAATTCTAATTATCTGAAACCTTCTCTATATTAAAAACTGCTAAAAAACCACAGTAACACCAAGTTTAATATCACTTAAACTGAACATATGATGAGATACGTTATTAATAATATTTATAATTAATATTTATGTTAGTATTAATTTCTTTCTTTTTTTTCTTTTTCTTTTTGCTTTTAAAATAATTTATTCTTTTGTAAGAATTCAAACTTTAAAGATGTCCGGATTTTACGGGCGAATTCGGTTACAAAATGAATATAACTATTCATCTTATTTTCTTTGTAAGTTTTTTTTTTAATTTTTTTCTCAAAAGTAATAATAATAATAATAATAATAATATAGGAATTCAATATTCAGCTTTTGATTTATTTAAGTACAAGAGACGAAACGCGTCAGGGAATTACTATAAATATACTTTCTACTTCTGTTGTAGATTATTCTCAAGGATAATTTTAAAGAAATTAAACTAATGTTCAGAAATAACTGTTCAGAAAATTTGGAAATCAAATGCAAGACTTTTATTAAAATAATAATAATAATATTAGAAGAATTTTTTTTATATATATATAGAGAGAATTGGAAGTACTAGTTCTGTTATAGTTTTTTATTTTTTTTTTACAGATTCCTCTATGGAATATACAGATAGTACAGGAGTTGATCTACTGTCGTTTATAATACAGACACTCCATAAGAACCAAAAAGACAGAATGCTTCTCTTGAAAATTGAGAGAGAACTTGTTAATATGGTCAAGGACCCAAAGTAAGTTTGTATTATTATTATTTTTATTATTATTATTATTATTATTATATTATTATTATTATTTTATTATTATTTATTGTTTTATGGTTCTCGCCAACTCTCACGGTCAAAAAAGGTCTTACTCAAAGATGGTGTAATTTTACTACCTTTCTTATTTTTTTATTTATTTATTTATTTATTTATTTATTTACCGATCCTTGGCTACTTGCATATATTTTTTATTTTTTTTTTTTTTTTTCTCGTCACAACTTGTAGTCTAGTCCTTATTTAAGAATGTAAAATTTTTGTTTTTTGACTAATTGTTAGAGAACGGAAAAGTAGTATAATATTTCTAAATGACTAGGGAAGATATATTCATAGAATTTTACGGTTGATAAGATGGTTCAAGATCACGAACTAGAGTTCCATGTGTTGGTTTAACCTTACTTTGTTGCATGTGTAAGAGTTTGAAAGAAAACTATTAACATTTTACTCTAGTTTTAAGTATGAAGATCATATTAGTGTGCAATACTTTAATAGTTCGCTTCCTGTCTTTTATTAAATGTAGCTGTAATAATAATAATAATAATAATAATAATAATAATAATAATAATAATAATAATAATAATAATAATAAAATACCTGATATTATATTTAGGTGATTAAACACTAAAATTATAATAGGACTTGACAAATTGACAGACTTGTACACAGTAGAGGTTGTATAGTAGCCTGCAGGCCATAGTTACTAGCTCGATTAGTATTATAATTTTATTTTAATTTAATTTTATTTTATTTTATAAATTTTTTTGTACAGTTTTTCATTGGGCAGTGCTTATTTTTCAAATAGGTTTTCACAGAACTGTTGTGATATCATGCAGTAAAAGACTAATAGTAGTAGAGTACAGGATAATACTGTACTATACTGCTATTAATTACCTAAGTGTAATATTAGGGTTTATGTAATAATATTTGAATTTTATTGCTTAATCAGCTAATCATTAGACAAGCAGTAAACTAAATACCCCAGTGTAATAACAGTACCCAAATTTGATAGGCAAAAGTTGCTTTAATTTTATCATTGAGGATTTTCCCAATTTTCCCTCGGTTTTTTTTTTTTTCCCCCCCCCACCAGCCCCCCAACCCCCCCGGAAAAGGTTCAAAAAGTTTTTCCCAACCAATTCTGCTTATGTTTTGTTGCAGTTTCCATTTTCGTATTGTTTTTTTTTTCTTTCTTCCTTATTTAGACGAACGTACCACAAGTTTCCACACATGTCGTCATACCAGCGGATGCTCGTTCACCGCGTCGCTGCCTACTTCGGCATGGAGCACAACGTGGACCAAGTGGGCACGTGTGTTATCGTGAATAAAACTCGCAATACACGCTTGCCGGAATCGCGTTTTCGGGAACACATTCAAGATGAACTTCTGCCGCCTGACGAACCCAAAAGATCTATTTTAAGACGAGGTTTTTCTTCTTTTGAAGAAGAGACCAGTTACAAGGTGGGTTCTAATAGCCATTATATATATATATAAATATAGGTGGCATATTTTGTGTCTGTCTGTGTGAGTGAATGCGTATGTAATGTGTGTGTGTTTTTTTTTTTTTTTTAAACTAGCAAAACTGGATTCACAATAGCCTAGAAATGTTATTTTGAAGTTTATATATATATATATATATATATATATATATATATATATATATATATATATATATATATATATATATATATATATATATATATATATATATATATATATATATATATATATATATATATATATATATATATATATATATATATATATATATATATTATTCATTTTCATTTTCATTTTATAGTCGCCAGACAGACTTGGAATCGATTCTCGACGAAGTAAAAGTTTTGAAGAGAGAGAAGAGGAATATGAAAAAGTAAGAAGAAGAATATTTAGTGAAGAAGTAAGTAATTATTTTCTCCTTTTTTTAAAGATGAAGCATTTATTCTGCTGAAGAAGGAGAGTTTCCAATAATCGGACGAAGAATTAACATGTCCAGTAGTTAGGTATAAAACTTTGTGAAAAAATTTTCCATGTCTTTCGAAGTTTAAGGAAAATGGTGCTGGAATTTTTGAAGTTTTTTTTTTTTTCTTTCAGTACAGCTTGATTAAGATTCTGTAGATGGTCTCTTAATCTGGATTTATATTCCTTCTCCCCCCCCTCCACCCCCCTTAATCCTCCCTACCCTTCATTTCCCATTTTTCTAAGCCAGAAACTTCAAAGGTAATCACTTTGTAATTACTGTCAAAAATTTTATAATAATAATGGTTGTCATTTCTTTAGCTTAAGTTATCCACTTTTAAGATATCTACTTTTTCTTCTTCTTCTTCTTCTTCTTCTTCTTCTTCTTCTTCTTCTCCTTCTTCTTCTTCTAAATTTAAAGTAATAGTTAAAGTTCTTTCATTTACTAAAGATGTTGGTCTTTCGTACGTGTACATGTCAGATGATAGGAGAAAACATGCGATGTTGATGCATTGACATTTGAAATAACTTCTCAATATTTTACTTATATATATATATATATATATATATATATATATATATATATATATATATATATATATATATATATATATATATATATATATATATATATATATATATATATATATATATTAAAATTTGATTAGTTTTGTGCAATATGTTTATGGGCAAATGTGAGATTTTGTTCAGTCATAATGACATTGGTATTATGTAAGCTTTGATTCAAATAAACTTTGTGAATAGTGATCTACTGGCGAATTATTGTCAGGTTATGTATAAAAAAAATATTTGTACTAGTCATTAGTTACCTGAAGATTTAATTAGTACAGATGCCTTGATTTAAAAAGCTGTATGGTCAGATATATCATTTGAACCAATACCTATGCCCCAAATATAATTTAAATTATTATACAGATGTCATGACATTGGTGCGTTGCCATTTATGTAGACAGAAAAGCAAAGCTGTTATTATTATTATTATTATTATTATTATTATTATTATTATTATTATTATTATTATTGATGTTTTTGTCTTAAAAATAATAATTTATTATTATTGTATTGCAGTCATTTTCTATGGAAGGTATGGGAGACTCACCTCGAAGATTCCACTACCCTTTCATGCATGGGTGCAAGAGAGGGATTATGCCCCACGAAGACCCAAGGTGGCTGGCGGTGGATCCTGAAACACACAGGAAACATTACGACAATCATAGAATAAGGTTAATTGATTATTTTCTTTTATTGCAATTTATCTTGGATCATATAAAGGATTTGAAATTATGATTGAAGGGTGTCTTTTCAGGGATCAGTTGTTGTTGTTTTATTATTATTATTATTATTATTATTATTATTATTATTAATGCATTGTTGTTGTGTAATGTTTAAAGTCTTTTTTCCTTACTCTCTATTCCTGTTCACTTTTACTGTGAAAAGATTTTTTGAAGCACTATAGTTATGGACTGTGTTCATGTGCTCTAAATATATTTTTGTTGCCATTCTCTACCTGCTGGTTCCTCACTTCAATCATAAGGCTTCACATTTTTACCTCTCACCCATGTTATACTCATTATATATATATATATATATATATATATATATATATATATATATATATATATATATATATATATATATATATATATATATATATATATATATATATATATATATATATATATATATATATATATATATATATATTATATATATATATATATATATATATTTTTTTTTTTTTTTTTTATTTTTTTTTTTTTTTTTTTTTTTATATTTATTTCCTTTTTTTTTTTAATGAATATTAGGTATTAATTTTGATTTTTCAGTTAAAGAATTAAAGTAAGGAAATAAATTTGAATAACAGGAGGTTTTAAATTTTTTTTTTTTATTTCGTACTTATTCGAAAACATATTTTTTTCCAGACCAAGTCGACTACCGAAAGGTGAATCATTTGAAAATCCAGATTCACTCAACCCAAGGTCGTTAAGACCTCCGGTTTTCAAGTCTCACAGTTTCGGAGGTTACAGTGGGGGTGTGACTGTTCTGTCGCGGGGTAACTCTGTCGCTAGCAATCCTTCTTCTCGATTAAGTAAACAAGGTAAGATACCGTTTACTTATGGGTGCTGTATTTATCAAGACAGAATTTAGGGATTTATAAGATACTTTTTCGCATTTGTGCTGCTTATGTTTACATTGTGCAGAATTTAGAGTTTATTTGTAGTCAGATTTCAAACATAGACAAGAGTGAACGTGATAGTGATATTGCGTATCATAATTGCTCGAAAATTGAAACATTAAATTATTTGAAATATGAATTAACAATGAGAAGCAGATTTTGAAAGGTAGAATAAATACTCTTAATTACTAAATTTTTTTTGTTTTATATATATTTAAGATTCAACAGGTAGTCGATTCAGTGATCATAGCAGTAGCTCTGGTTACAAGACCCAGAGGCAGGACACTAGTTCAACCAATGTATCAAATACATTATCTACAACTCCATCACCAACTGCCGGTTCATATCATCATCCAGGATTTGGTCAGGTTGGTTTTGTTGGTTTGTTTGTATGTATGTTACTGCCTTTATGGTAAAATAGAGGTTAAAAGATTGAAATTTTTTTAATGTTTTGTGTTCTCATAACTGTTAGTGTTATTATCGGTGATATACATTGGTATATATATATTTTTTTTTTTTTTGTATCGATATTGGGTGTCACTATCGAACTACCGATACCAAACACTATGATATAATAAGCTGCATCGGTATGTAGTATCAGCCATTTTGTAGTATCGGTACCAACCAAACTGAAAAGTTTAATATTAAATTTTCGGTATCGCTCTGTCCATATTATATATATATATATATATATATATATATATATATATATATATATATATATATATATATATATATATATATATATATATATATATATATATATATATATATATATATATATATATATATATATATATATATATATATATATATAATTTACAGCCAGGCTCATGGGGATCTGAAGGAGACGCCCAACCTGTAATGTGGGCAGTGACTGATCTGGAAGCAGTACCAAGTGGAGCACTTCTGATAAATCCTCAGGTGAATATGTAACTATTAAGTAGTTAATTTTGGGGGAGAAAAAAAAAATTGAATGATTTTGGAATTAGCAGAATTAAGACATTTTTTTTTTCTTTCTAATGCTTAAAATCTTTATGGTTTTGTATTGATTTAATATTAAAATAATTATTAATTTGTGAATATGAACAAGAGTAGAGCTTGAAACTGTGTAATCCTGATTAAAAAAAAAAGAGTGGGGGAGAGAGGAGAGGGTGTGAATTGAGAGAGATAATGTAGGGAGTTAAGGAGAAACTTTAAATAGAAAGTAGTTGTATATAATGAGAATTGACATTAAAAAAGAAACTAGTTCTAAAGGCCGGAGAGGGTGATGGATTTGGAAGTCGGTGTTTGGTGTTAATTTCCAATTTTACTTCAGTTTTATATGGCAATTTTGTGGATCACTCGAATATATAAAATTTCATATGACCTGTAAATTGGAAGAAATCTGTTTGAATACATTCTAATTTTTTATTTTTTTTTAATTTAATAATTTGTGTGCTTCATTTGTTAAATGTGTGAATCAACAATTGGGGACATACGACAATAATGCTCTAGTTCGTTTTTTTTTTTTTTTTTTTTTTTTTTTTTTTTTTTTTTTTTTTTTTTTTTTTTTTTTTTTTTTTTTTTTTTTTTTTTCTGGTTCTCTTATCTATTTTTTTTAACTCATAGGGTGTTTGGGCGATTTCATCCATTTATTTGAGATTATTATTATATTCTGCCTTTTTTTTTTTTTTTTTTTTTTTTTTTTTTTAGTTAACCCAAACTATTATTAATTTATTTATTAATTATTAATAATATGTAAGTTCTTAAAATGTTACTTTTTTTTCCATTTGATCTATATAGTCATATCTTTAAAATTTTCCGGTTTGTAACTCCAGGAGCTAAATTGTCTACTTTTTCCGACTTGGGTGAGAACGGCTATCAATTAATAACAAAATAACTATAAAAAATTTATATATTTTACTGTAAAATTAAGAAAACATATTTTAGAAATATATTTTCACTGCAAATTTACTTATTTGAGTCAGACACTTTGAATCATATATATATATATATATATATATATATATATATATATATATATATATATATATATATATATATATATATATATATATATATATATATATATATATATATATATATATATATATATATATATATATATATAATTTATTATAAAATTTATTAATTTATTATTTATTATAAATTAATGACATAGAAATTAGTATTGGGTGTGAAAATTCCTAAAAGTTTAATGTATTTTACACCTGTGAAATACAAATTTTAGATGTATTATATTTTTATTTCTATTAAATTTTGAATTTTTGGTTATATATTAATTTCAGAATGGTCAGCCATACACAAATCCTGACGGAACCTTGTACCGCTTTGATCCGTCAAACCCGCCTTCCTTTATGAAGAGTGGGTGTGGGGGACATGGGCTCCACAAGATAATGGCCATGCAGTGTCGAGAGAGAGAAGAAAAGAGGCTTCTTGGTAAGCACTTTTTCACAATACATTTTTCATCGTACTTGAATGTTATATATATATATATATATATATATATATATATATATATATATATATATATATATATATATATATATATATATATATATATATATATATATATATATATATATATATATATATATATATATATATATATATATATATATATAGTGGAACTTTTTAATTAGCAGTATCAGATTTATTCGCTTTGTGTTTATTAGGTATGTTTTTCTTTCTTTTTTTATGTTGCTGAAATTTTACTTTTTTTTTTAGTGGAATATTAGTTGGTAAAGGTCTTTCCATTCCTTCTAATCCTCCTCCTCCTCCTCCATGTATGCTTCCTTTTCCTCCTCCTCCATGTATGCTTCCTTCTCCACCCGTCTCCTTCTTCACCTTTTTTCCTCTTCCTCTTTTCCTCCTACTTCAATCTTCAATAACCAGTAGTGATTCAGAGGTTTTATTTATTTATTTAAAAAAAATTGTATATTGACAATCAAAGTAATTAATTTTTATCCATTGAATTTATTTTTCTAGCAAAAACTTGTAATTTTTTATGTCTTAAAGTTAAAGTCTTGTTGAATTACTTTTATAGAAGTTTGTATGTTGCTTTCCTTAAATTTGTTTTGTAGTTGAAAAAAAAAAAAAAAAATCACTTTTTTTTTTTTTTTTTATTTTTTATAATTATTATATATTATTATTATTATTATTTTTTTATTATTATTATTATTATTATTATTATTATTGTTATTATTAATTTTTTTTTTTTTTTTTTTTTTTTTTTTTTTTTTTTTTTTTATTTTTTTTTTTTTTTTTTTATATTTTTATATATTATATATATATTATATATATATATATATATATATATATATATATATATATATATATATATATATATATATATATATATATATATATATATATATATATATATATATATATATATATATATATATATATATATATATATGGTAACGATATTGAATTTATTGCTGATTCGGAAAAAAAAGCTTTAGTGCTAGCAGGATGTATTTGCTACAGCAATTAAAAGGGGAAAGACTCGGGATAAAAGAATGCTAGAAATGAAGTCTTTTTTTTTTTTTTTTTTTTTTTTTATGACAAAAAAAGATGCAAGTCCTCAAGACTGAATTTTTAGGATTGATGAAAATTTGGTGAAAATGCATTGATAAGTTTGGTTGTCTGAGAAGTTGGACAAATTGGTTATTAAATTGTGTTCGGTTGAAATTAAGGGTAGGATAAATTAAACTAATAATGCTATCGATAAAATTAAGATTATGATAATAAGCAACAATAATCTCCTTACGAGGGAAAGATTGATTATCTAATTTTTGTGGTAAACATTTTGTAGATGAAAATGAGACTTGAACATTTAAGTAAGGTAGATAAAACTATGGTTCTTGAGAGGAATGCTGAAGGGTTTTAGGGCCTAGAGAGTAGCTTATTATATAATGGAAAGAACTAACATATCAAGGGATATAAGTTGATAATTATAAGGGGGTAGGTCTGCAATCTGGACCTTCATATTTTGTTTGAAAATCAAGTACTACTACTACTATAACCAGAGGTACTGAGACGTTCATCCTTCTGATGTAGAAAACCCAAGAAGAAAATAAGAATTTAAGCCAAGTTGATGTTATAGACTAGTTCCACTGACATAGTTGGTAGATGAAGATAAGACAAAAGTCTCCTCCAGTTTTATTAAACACATTGAGAGCAAGAAAAAGAAAGTGAGTTTAACTGAAATTGTTGGAAAAAGATTACCAAGAGGAATACCCATAATGCCATGCATGGGTGAATTTGTAAAAAGTATATTAAAATGGCATATAAAAAACCTACTTTGAAGATGTATTTTATGGGTCTTAATTTACAAGTGTGTATTGACACTGTAATAATAATAATAATAATAATAATAATAATAATAATCCGTTCTCTTTAAATGCTTATTTTCTAGTTTAATAGTTATAGGTTTAAACGGACTTAAAAAATATGCAAAAAAAGAAAAAGTTGCTTATTTATATTTATTCGTTTAATTTTCAGTTAATTAAATACTCTATAATTTACGACCTTTATACGAAATTGGTGGTTTTAAATATAAATTACCACCGGTAATCTCTTTGATCATATGAAGATGGTAAACATCATGGATTATCTGAATATGGTAGATATCTTTCTAAGGCAAACCACACAAAGTAATCAGTGGGATTTATATTCTTGAGAAAGAACTATGGTTACTTTTGCTGTTTTGAAGTGGAGTTTCTGTCTCGCCTGAACATAAAATCGATGTTCTTCACTTTTGTCTACGATAGCATAAGAGATATAAAAAATGTTACAGTAGTTAATTGGGTTAATTTTAGAGCCACATTGATTAATAAATGATTGATATTTTGCTCTGAAATGAGTCCGCAAGGCGAACTATTATCGAAAGACTTTTTTCTATTCAAATTGTCTGCTCTGATTTATGATCACGATAATTTATTGCCAAAGTGTTTCTCATCTGAGAAGCTAAATTCCCCCCCCCCCCCCCCCCGAAATCTTTTGTTATCGAATTTTACAAAGAAACTTTTTTTTTTTTTCTCATTGAATGGGATAAAATAGTAACCTTTACCTCTTAAATATTTCAGTAAATAAATTGGCATCTTTGTTTTATGATAATGTCTAGTTGCAAAGTAGTATAATGCATATTTAAATACATATTAAAATACATATTTACTACTACCAAAAAAAAAATTCTTACTAGACAATTATCAAAGAAATAGCGTTATGTATATTATTGTCTAGATTAAGGACTGACATTTCCTATAGACATTTCTGGAATAGCTTTCCAGATTGTTTATTAATTTAAATGTTTAATTGACTATATAGTTAGGTTAATTACATGGTAAAGTCAAGTCAGGTAACCTTCTGAATTATAATGGTTTTTTTATTAAATATTTTTCATGTATCGTTTTCGTTTGTTTTTTTTGTTTTTTTTACAATCTTTCTCGTTCTTTAGTTTTAGTTTTAACTTTAATTATATTATTATTATCTATAAATGTCAAACTGTTACGCTGTTCTTTGTATTTTCTATTATTTGCTGTTAATCTATTTTTTAACCCTTTTATTTGAAATAAGTTGATAACTTTTATGTGACATTTTATTCATTGTCATTATTGTTTTCTTTTTATAATTTTGCTTGTGTTTTAGAAGTTGCAAGTTAAGATGTTAAGTCTTTCTTTGTCTTTTTATTTTTATATTCTTTTATTTTCCTTTTCCTTGTTTTTCTAATTTAAAATGTATCGATACAGTCTACTTAAGTCACGTTACTCTCGCTTGTAATTTTATATAAAAAAAGACAAAATTACATGATTTATTACGAGTCTTTTGATTGATTGATGTTAGAAGAGCAAAATTGATTATCAATATCTTCTTCTAGTGGATTTAATGATTTGATATGAAAATTGCTAATTTGTATATTTGCAAAAACAGGTAGCAGTGAAAATATGGCTTCTTCCCCATCCTCCACAGCAACAACCACAGTGACCCCTACATATCTTTCACCTGCAGATATTGTAAAAGTGGGATCTTCGGAGTCTAGGGTTCCAACTCCTCCAAATCCCGTCACGTGTACTTCCCCCAACACCTCAACTAAGATAGTGGAGACTGTAATTGGTAGATAGACTTAGTCAATTACATTCATTGTTTCTCTTCTCTTTATGTGAGAATTGTTTTGTTTAATGTTTAGCAAATATTTGTATTATTGGATCTTAACTTTTTTTTTTAAGTAATTTATTTTGTATTTCTAGTATTTGCTAGATATTTTGAGAACTTTTCTCTTATTATTTCTTTAAATTCGTTTTACATACCATGCAAGTTTTTTTTTTTTTTTTTTCTTTATTCAGGACTGTGGAGTCGGTATACTATACACACAAAAAAAATAATACTAAATAAATAAATTAAAAAAACCTGAGTACGATTACCCAATTTTTTATTCTTTATACTCCAGACTTAATATTTGTATAAAATTTAATGGGATTAGTAGCGGAGATGTTTTCGTTATAGCCTGTGAAGCAACTGGTACCGGTTTCCAATCCAACTAACTTTAAAGGTTAGGCCAGTTTTTCATTTATAAAAAGTTTTGGAAAGATGCATAAAATGGGCACCAATTTTGCCTGTGAAAGAAACTTTTGGAAACTCTCTACTCATTAGCCATGTGAGTCAAAAACATAAAAAGGTCACTAGCATCTGGTTTTAGGCTACAGAACTGGAAACTTAACCTTTTTCCACACTATGTTTCAATTATGAGGGTAATATTAGGAAATACATATTTACTACTGAAAAAAAAATGACTGCTTTGCATCACTCCCACTCATCCGCAAGTTGAAATTGATCTATAAATTAATAGTTTTCTTTGTTCAAAATTGAATTTTGAAGTGTTAGCTATATTTAGATCGTAACTTTAAAACCAAAGGAAAATGGATATTTTCAAAGAAAATCCCGATGCAATCAAAACCTGTTTTAAAATTTGTCTTTTGCAATTAGTGCAGAGTGTTGACGTTGCGATATTAGTTTATTTTTTTTTTTTTTTTTTTCACTGGGATTCATTGAAACCAGTAAGTGGTGAGAGGGTACGCTAGTTTTTACCAATCCCTGCTAAGTGGTCAACACCTCAAAATTGCTTCTGACTGACTCCAACTTCACTACCCCAAATTTGTTTTTGAACCGTCAGGAAATTGCTTCGGACTCTACAAACTCGTCTCCCAAAAAAGGGTTTCTGACTCTTAACTTTTGAAACCAAAATGCCTTGTGACTTCAGTTGCAAGGTCAACATCACAGAAACGTTTCCTATTCTGTCTCCGAATTCACAGTCCTTTTTTTTTTCCTTTTTTTTTAAATCTTTTTTTCCTATTAAATAGTGATCGATATGTATCCAATAAATAGAAGTATTCATTTAGCATGTCATGGGTTCTCCCTCTGCTTGTGGGCCATCTTTTTTTTTTTTTTTTTTTAAATTGCAAATATGAGTACTGCTATTGTTTATTGTCCTGAAAATTTTAGTAGTGAAATTATTATTATTATTATTATATTATTATTATTATTATTATTATTATTATCATATATCTACAATATTGTACCTTTATACATTGTATTTAAGAAAAATATTTTGGAAGGATTTTTTTGATGTGATAGGAGAGGTTGGCGACCGTTACCCTTGTAGTTATCTTCATGTACTGGTTTCGCGTTTCTTTTATTGTTTACTATATGAATGGATTTTTATCTATCATTTATTATCTTTTATTTTTAGTAGTATTAATAGTTTGTCTCTTAGGTTTTAAATGTTGGAAAGAAAATAAATTGAAATATATTTGACAGATTTATTTGCTCTTGAGGCTCTTTCGTTGTACTTGAATACTGCTATGGAGGGAGTTACTCGCCATTTAGGTTTTTTTTTTATATATATATATATATATATGTTTTTTTTTTACACATCACCACCTCTCACGGGCAGAGCCCTATTCAAGGAGGGGGTTTTTAAAGAAGCCCCTCTTCAAGGGGTAAAAATCCAACCTCTTCCGTGAAGATTTTATGTCGTGTAGTCCTAATTTTTGACATTCAATTATACTTTTTAGGTTCTGTATGTACAATTTTATATACTCACATAACTATAGTATAGAAAAAGCTTGAAAAGTGAAGGGTGATGTCTTCCACTCCACCCCTCAATTCCCAAAATTAAAAAAAAAAAAAAAACTATGGTACTGAAAAAATTGTTTGTAGTATAAAAAGTTTGGTCTATCGTGTCTCTGTGTCTCTATTCAGAGTGAAGAACCTTACATATATAAAGCACATTGTGGCTTCTCACTACTTTAGTCATACAACGGAAAAAAAATATCTATCAACGCTCCTATAGTCTTTTTTTTATTTAAAAGTTGCAAATGTCGTGACTTTAAAAAGTAAAGGGGTGGACATGATTGTGGTATACCAACGTCCACCCATTCGTATTATTATTATTACTTGGTTAGACTTCTTTCCAAATCCTCATAAATTTTACTTAATGACAAAAGATTATTTTAGGTGTAGGTTGGAATACCCAACCTGTAAATATTTTGAAGCTAAAACAGAGTTAGTTCTCCCTTACTACTACTAATCCTAGTGTGTGTTTTTTTTCTTCAATGTTCATCATTTAAATTACTGTGGTGTAAAGCACATCACAAATGAAACAAATATATATGGTAGATTTAGTTATTATTTACAAAGTCTACTGTAGATAGCAGACGAACAACACCTATCAGCATCCATTGTACATGTTTGTGTCCCTTATTCGTTTGATGAGGCACCAGTGGATATTAAAAATTTTACTTCCAATTTCTCAAGTATTTTAGAATTAGGGTACTGTTTGTTTTATGTGAAGCCTTTTTGTAGCGATTCTCCATTATTTTAGATTAAAGAGTACTGCTTCGTTTTAATAGGAAGACGTTTTGTAGGAAAATAGCTAAATTCCTCACAGGTAGTGGTGTGTAAAGCTGGAAAAACTTATTTAAACTCTGACTGTGTCTCCACTTTCTATGCAGTGTTCAGTAGTGGTTGAGCTTTTGCCGATTTTGAGATTTTTTTTTTTTCTTTTCTTTCTTTAGCCAGTAATCAATTAAAAAAAAATAAATAAATAAAATCAATTTTTTTATTAAGAAAACAGACTCCCTTTATACAGACAAATAACTTCCCTAATATATAATTTGTACCTTAAAAAAATGAAAGATAAAAGTATTTATTATTATTATTATTATTATTATTATTATTATTATTATTATTATTATTCTGTCAATGCACGAATTCCAGTCTTTTATCATTCAATGCTCGGCGGCATGAAAAGTTTATATATATATATATATATATATATATATATATATATATATATATATATATATATATATATATATATATATATATATATATATATATATATATATATATATATATATATATATATATATATATATATATATATATATATATATATATATATATATATATATTATATATATATATATATATATATATATATATATATATATATATATATATATATATATATATTATTATTATATTATTTTTTTTTTTTTTTTTTTTTTTTTTTTTTTTTTTTTTTTTTTTTTTTTTTTTTTTTAGCATGAAGTCTATTTGTAACATAATAAGTCATTATTATTGTTATTATTATTATTATTATTATTAATATTATTATTATTATTATTATTGTTAGTATTATTATTATTATTGTTGTTGTTGTTGTTGAAGATACGAGAGGAGACTGTCGATATTATTATTATTATTATCATCATTATTATTATTATTATTATTATTGAAGATATGAAAGGAGACTCTGGTGATACTGATGAAGGAATAGAGGCAGCTACACCTTCCCCTTGTAGTAAAAGCAGCGAAGTTCGTGACTTGATAAAACAAAGGAGTGGGCTCGATTGTGGCACGCCAGTGTCCACCCATTCTCATTTTTATAATCCCGCCATCTTGGAAAAGAGATCATTTTCTCAGGTAGCAGATAACTACTTATATTTGGTAATATTTCATTTATATTTTTTTTGAGTGATAGAATTATTTTTAGATGAAAAATTGAAATTTGACATAGCTTTAAAGATTCATTCGTTTTTTTATATATATATATAATTTAATGAAGGTATACACAAGATAGGGCAATTATATTTGATTTATCTTTAAAGGTAAGACATGGTAATTATATTTGATTTACCTTTAAAGATAAGATAGGGCAGTTATTTTGATTTACTTTTAAAGATAAGATAGGGTAATTATATTTTTTGCCCTCGGGGTTTTTTTTTTTTTTTTTTTTTTTTTTTTTTTTTTTTTATTATTTAAATTTATGTAAAATACAGATTTATATGCGATAATATTTTTTAATTGTAATAAAGGCGAGGAGGGTTAGAACATAGGGATTAAATTACTCCATTATTCAACTCTATGTAAGATAGTGATTTTTTTTTTTTTTTATCGGAAAGTTAAAGAATACCAAGACCTAGGCCAACCTAGGTAAAGATACATAAAATATTTAAAGTATGTGAAATATAGAGATCATTATTTTTAGGAGAAAGGTGTATGTTAGATTGGGAAAATCATTTTTTTGGTATACCTTCAATGATGTCTTCATTCTCTCTATATATATATATTTCATTCTCCCATTCCCTTCGTGTACTTTGCAAATTTCTTTATTGTATAGTTCCATCCTTTGACTCACCTTCTGACAGCTATTGAAATTATAACACGTAATAATTAGAAACATAACAGTTGAGTTAAAAGCAGCCCCCCCCCCTCGAAAAAAAATAGATAAATTATTATTATTTTTTCTTCATATTTTAAAGGTACATAAATTTTATTTTTCAGTATAATATTTTCTTTCAGAAGAGAAAAATTAATTGTTTCGCTAATTAGCGATTACTTGTAACTATTATTATTATTAGTAGTGGTAGTAGTGGTGATGGAAAAAGTTTTTAACCAATTTTATTCTTAATGTGAATATATTTATTTATTTATTAATTTTTTTAAAGGAGAATGTAACTGAAATTGGTAATCAGTTTCGGCAGTTGAGTTTATGCACTTCGGAAGGAGGGCAAGAAATACCATCTTCGTCAGTTGGCACTCCTATGCCTTCTCATCAGGGGTATATTATGCCCCGTCAGCAATACCCGGCGGTTAGTAAAAATAAAAAATAAGTAAAACCCAGAATTGAGAATATAGGTATAATTGTCCTGTTTAGTATCTGTAAACTATTAATAGAATCCTAAAATATATAATAATAATAATTTCATTTATTTTAAATTTTCTTTTTTTTAATAATCTTTGGAAAAGATTTAACCTTTATCTTCCATACACAGTCATGCCCTCTAGGCATGAAGCCGGGCTTGTGAGTCGGATTATGTTCATGCCAAAACTGATCGTGTGTGGGGTATTCATACTAAAGTATTCATGACTTGTCATCACACCTGCAGAATCGGAGGATTATAGCTAGAGTCGTAATCATAGCAAATTTTTTTTTTTAATTATTAAATCAATGGGTCTTGAAACCCAGGGCAAGTCAATTTCATATGATATAGCCGTGGGCATGGTAATTTTAAAGTGGTGGAGCTAGAGTCGTAGTTCGAACCGGTGAAAGAGTTTACCAACTTCGCATCCCAGCTGTCATTCCAGGCAGGAAAGATGAGACTTGTTTGATTTTCCATGTTATGTCAGGCTCATATGTGTATAAATTTTCTTGCATTACTAGATAATCTGCCTATAATATTTGTATTTAACAAATCGAGTAATGACAGTTCTGGTATGATGTGTGTTTCGTGAAGCTTGCAATGTATGGCATGTAAAATTTTATATTTATATCTTACTTGGAATGGTCGTATATGAGGAACTTTACTTTTAGCTTAATTTTAGGTGCTCTGAGGCGACTTCTGTAATGAGTATGCATCTCATATCTGGGAATGTTTTATTTTCACCGGTTTTCTCCATTTTTACCTTCTAACCACCTTCATGTTGTATCGTTGTCTTTATATCATCTCTATTACAATACACTCTATTCTTTGAAACTCTTTTTGCCCTGTTGTTCTTTTGAGGAAGGATAGTGAGACTCGTCTTTATGTAGTCACATCCTTTCTACGTTCATGTTTCTGAACCTTGATCTGACCTCTTTGAACACTCTTTCATGTAATATAATGATAAAAGGGAAACCATTTATTTCCCTTTTCTATTTTCCTCACTAACACACTTTCAAGAACGGAGTATTCTTTCATGTCGGCCTTTTACCATTTAATGCATTTTAATATTTCTCTCACCTGGTGGGTGAGTTTTCGTTTAGGACTTAGTTCTTTTTCCTCAGGTGTTTTTTTAAGAATATAATATTTAATGTTGATGTTTTTAATATTTATTTCCTTTTTATTTTCAGACCATATATTATATGCCGGCGGCCAGTATTCACAATTTACCTAGTGGGGGAGTTAAATACGTTTATCCCCAGTATCAAATGGCTCCTGTACAACCAAGTGGGGGTGCCGTGTCCTCAACTTCTCTGACAGGAGCACCGTTACCTGCACATCCGCCCCCTGTTCCTGCCTTAAGTAATATGGCCGCTTTGCCCGCCATACCACAGCCTATAGCTGGTCCTGGTCCACCACAACCTAATCAGGTACCAGAGGCAAATGCTCATCTACCCACCGGTAATTATTATTATTATTATGCTAATGTAGGAATTTTATGTATCAAAATAAATTTGGCTTGTTAGATTTTAAGTTATTAATATGATGCTTGATAGTCAAAAATCAATGTTGGAAAATTGAGAAATGAAAGATGGTTGGAGGAAGCAGTTCCTCAATGACTATTTAAATCATTGCTATCATATTGCTAAAACATAGGGCTCTGCCCGTGAGCGGTTGGATTTGGAATGGGAAAGTGAATTTGACCAAAGTAAACAATATGTTCATTATTGCTAAGTACATAAATGATTTCTGATAACTCAAGGTACCATTTATTAGGCTTTCCATGTCACGTTTAATTTGACAGTAAAGTTAATGTAAATGTTACAAGGAAGGGGTATAAAATATTGGAAGAAGAAAATAAGTCGTGTGTGATAGTGAGGAAATATTTCTAACACATTTTAAAAATAAACTTGATTTAGGTAGATGGCAATTTCACATATTCAGTCTTCTGTAGTTTTTTTTTTTAGTACAGGAGCTTGGGTAAGACTCTAGATGTTGATAATGAATTTGATTTTAATTTTATTCCAAATATTTTATATTTTCTTATTTTAAACTTCTTTATTTTTTTATTTTATTCATTTTATTTTATTTCATAAATTAACGTTACCTAATAATGTAAGACTTAATCTTTTCAGTACTAACTTCCCTATAGCGGTTAACTTTTATTCGCATCGTGCACTGTTAATTAATAAATGTATATAAAATTATGTAAAAGGTAATAGAACCAATTATTACTTTGCTTATGAAGCTTGAAGCTTAAACGTAGTTAATTTTTATTGCAATAAAATATAACTTTCTCAAACTACGTTAATTTTAATTTCAATGATGAATAATAAAATTATAGAACTAGAAATTTAACTTGCTAAAAAATTAAATGTTGGCTTCAAAAAATGTTTTTGTAATTATTTCTGTAGTACTACATCTACCTGTACAGTATTTCATGCTACATAAATGGAAAAAAATTGTGTAAAATTATAATTACTGTATAAATATTGATGTTTATTTTTATTTTTCAGGGTTTGTTCCAAGTACTTACGCCGTAGTGGCTTATCCTCCTAGTGGTATTTTAGGCCCTCCTACTAGTAATGGAACGACCCCTCATGAAGCTGGAGGTACGACGTATTACTGCCAAATTGCAGGGCCCGCTGCAATTGCACCGCATGCAGCTGCTGGTACAGCTTCTAATCCCGGCGGTGCATCAGCCACTGCTTCAGGTTTAACTCAGTATGCCTCATCTTCCACAGCATCTAGCACTTTTCCGGTGTTAGTATTTCATTGATTATTATTATTATTATTATTATTATTATAAAAACAAAGCTTATATATTCCTACAAATTCCCACATATCTGAGTTATTATTGCATGCTATATATCATTTAATAGCTTTTACTTTATTCAAGTGCACCAACTTGCTTACAAACCTAATAATATTAAGCAGATTTGTTAAATATTTTAAATAACATTGACTATGCATCCCAGCAACAAACTTTAAAACAAATCCCACACACTTGAATCACATTTCAAGATATTAGACCTATCATGGTTAAGACTGATATTATTACTATACAATTTTTCCTTGTGTCAAAATAAAAATATCTATTAATAAGACACACAAATCTCACCGTCGTTAATTAAATAAAGACATGATGTTCAAAATCGTAGACCTTACATAAGGTAAATTGGTTTTTCGTTCATACACAACGAACTAGTGGACATTTGATACAAAATTCAGGCACCTCGCAAAATCCATTATTTTGATGGTACAACGAATTTTTTTAATAAATAAATAACATGCAATAAATTTTTTACTACGCTTGGTTAACTTTAGTCTTACAGAGTTTTCTCAGCTCTGCAAATCAAAAGCATGATAATTACACCATTTTTAGTAACGGTTAAAAATTAATGATAAAGGGGAGAGAGTTCATAAACAATTATTATTAAAGTATATAATTACAGCCGTACTTAATGATTTTAACTACGTAAATATCAACATATAAACTTTAAAAAGAATGAAAAAAAGAAATATTCAACTTTTTTTTTTTATCAAAACTTTGTGTACAGTTTAAACAAACTCAAAAAGATATACCTTAAACTATCAGAGTTCTTAAACTATCCTTACGTGAAGTCATATTTTTCGTACATCTAAATCCTTATCCCACCATTTTATTTTTATTTTATTTTTTGCCTTAATTTAAGAATAATTATTATTATTATTATTATTATTATTATTATTATTATTATTACAAAAGTTATGAATATTTTAGTAGTATTAATATTTTATATAGTAAATGTTTACCTTATTTAAGGGCAGTAATTGTATCCCTGTTAACGATCACAATTAAGTTTTGTTGAATATACGATGCAGCGTAATCTGAAAGTTTTGCAAATTCTCAAACGTTTAATGTTGCTTCCTGCAATTCGAAGTATACAGTGTTTTACGGCAATATTTTTTTTTTTTTTTAAATAGGGAAGCTTTACATTAAAATAATTATAGGATGTACAGTATAGTATATACATAGGTCAGTAACTTAGGCATATAAAATAAAGTGTCAAGACCAACGTTTTGTATTAAAAGTTGCATTATATGTTCTGTACCGTTTTACATCTGCCGTCGCCTTCACTTTGTATACTGTATATAAGAAACATGAGATGTATTTGTATCGTGCAGGAAATTAATTTCCTGACGTAATAATAAACGATGATGACGTAATTGTAATCCATTTTGGTCAGTGATTTTTCAGTTGATCGAAATCTGGTAACTTTCATCAATGACCTTCGAAAATAGGATGACGCCATTTCCACGTTTCTTGGTATATTTGAATTGGGGATTAGCAGCCTGCGTCGTAAAATATGACAGGCAAACCTGTTATTCAATTTCATTACTTAATTATATCTATTCTTTGATTACACTAAAGGCCAAAGGTTTAATAAAAAAAATTAATTTCTAATATTTAATTCGTAAGATACTTAGAAATATATTGTTCCTTGGTTTTTCTGTTCCCAATTCTGGAGATTAGGGAATTAATATTCTTGAAAACAAGACTTACATTTTCATTTATATTCTGAAAGTTCTGTAAAATTTCAAATATTTTCTTACGTCTCACATGCATAAACAATAATGGCGTGCCTGTAGTTTGTCTATTTTTAAATATAGTTTTAAAACTTTTATTAAAACACTTTATCATAAAAATTAAATAAATCATAGAGAAAAAAAATGTGTAAGTTGTTAGTTAAGGTGTAAGATTTACCACTCAAAAATCAAACCAATGGCTTGTTATAAAGAAGTTTAGTGAATCTTTTTTATTATTTTGATTCTCTTCATGACTTGTTAGATGTTGTGTTGGTTAGGATGGTTAGGACATTTCTGATTGGTATGAAGATGCTGTCTCATATTCCTCAGTAGGAGTAACTTAATAATGTGTCTGATGATATATTGTACAGTTTCTTCAAAGTTTACCACATTAAATTAGTACAGTAGATGTAATACTAAAGATAGTTGGAATATAATAATTAATAAAAAATAAAAATAAACTAACAAACGTTTTATTTTGAAATCTTTATTAGGGCTTTGAGTTATTACACAGGAGCTGGCGTTGGCAATAATGGTTTATATCAGACCTCGGGGATCCCTGGATTTCCAGGGGGAATGTATGGAGCAGCTTCTCATTCACATAGCGGAGTAGGATCTCAGCCTCCTCCTCCACCACCGCCACCTCCTCCACATCAAGGGACTTTAACTTTTAAAGCTCCCACACCGCCTCACACCCCTAGTACGCAGGTAAGTGAAAATTATTTGATAAAGGAAGGACATATTCTATGTTTGTCTACTTATTCTACTATGTCTGCTCTTTAGTGTATTCAACTTTCATCTATTTTATTCAGCTTATAATTTTTGTTAAAACCATATTCTACTTTTGTCTACCTTTTTAATATAAATTTGATGGTATCTCAGGGACCTTGCCCTATTCGAGGAAGGTATCTATCTTGAAAGTTTTTTTTGTTCTAGGATTCCCACTAGGTATCGATCCGGTGCCGTCAAGCACATGGGTCTACTTTGTCTACTTATTTAGTTAACTCTACTTTTTTATATATATAAAGTATTCGAAGTATATTTTAATGAAAGAGGAGGAGCTCCTAAGACCTCATTAGGGGCTGTTGGTGTCCCTTAAAATGGATATCTCCACTCGCTATACAATTAACTATTAGCTAGAATTGGAATATATATATATATATATATATATATATATATATATATATATATATATATATATATATATATATATATATATATATATATATATATATATGTAAGGAATATCGCACAACTTTGAATATCCAAACAGAAGAAAAATAAATTACAATATAGTTAAATTAAATTAAAGACGTAAATTTAATACTTTTCACCCACCGTTGGTTATATCCACTGATGAGGGGTAGCTTCTGATTGATGATTCGATTCGAACAATTCGTCCGGTCCGCCTTTGAGTGATGGACGATGTCGGGACTCGAACTGCTGTTGAGTAATGTTGCTATCTTCGTTCGCGAAAAGATGACTTCCAGTGTTCCGCGAGTGCTATTTGGATTACGTAAAGAGCAAATGCAACGAGCACACAACAAGAACTTTTTCAGTAGTTCAAGGTTAAAGAAAACACTGAGAATTGGTAAAAGTGTTTTATTTATAACCAGTATTAGATGATGATGATGACGAAAATAAACTCTTGACAACAAGGTCAGAACTTAGAAAAAGGTTTAGGAAAGAGCTGAACAGATTAGAGCTCTGGTTCAGAACTGACAAGAATGTTATTGACGAGTTGTCAATAATGTCAATTTTTATGATGGATGAACTTTACGGAACATAAGTATGTAAGTACTTGATAATCGTTGAGAAGATGTTGATTGTGGTTGGAGTAGTTCCAGCCTCGGAACTGTAAAAATTTTATAAATTTTTTATTATTTACTTTTCGTTATATAGATGTTGTAAATATTTTCGTGTAGGAAAAAGATAATCTGATAACACTTACGTGAAACAAGTAGTTGATGCTGTTTCACTTTTCTTAACAGTTTCAGAATTGTAAATAGTTAGATCCTATTGATATGTTGACAATACTTTTTGTTTTTATATATAGAGAGTTATTTAAATATAATGTTGATACTTTGTATAAAAATTCCAAGTATAAACAAAGTTAACCTAGAAGAGATAAGATATAAGAAAGATTAAAAGCAGAAACCATAATTGATAATACTCATCTTTTGATAATAGTCCAATCATTCTTGAGCTTTCATTATTTCTTCCTTGGTTTACGAATTACCAACACCGAGAACAAATATTAAGATCTTCATCGAGAATCTTCTATGACATCGACCTGTTAAAAATATTAGCATTAGAAATATGCTCACAATAATATATATATAATATATATATATATATATATATATATATATATATATATATATATATATATATATATATATATATATATATATATATATATATATATATATATATATATATATATATAATATATATATATATATATATATATATATATAATGAAAATTCTACTAAAGAAAATAATGTAACTACCCACCTTTTTATAAAAAGTAGATCCTTTTTCTAAATTTGTTATATACAAATAAACTTTCAAAAAGAATAAACAAAGAAAAGAAATTAGTCATAGAAAAGATTACTTGAGTCCATGAAAGTTTATCCGTAACTTTATTCTTCTATTATAAGTTCTCTTGTCAAAACAAAAACTTCATTGAAGATTCAAACTTGAATTCCTTTTTTATTTTCCTTAAACTTTTACACTATAAAGAATACTATAATAGATTAAATCATACAACTAAAGTTCAAAAACTAAATACATAATTGAACGAAACCCTGAAAAAATATTATAAAATAAAATAAAGTATACTAAAAAAGGAACTTTTACCTGATGATTAGCATATGTACCCCCATCATGTAAAGAGTTCCACACAAACCTACCTGAAAATAAATCAAATATCTTATAATTTTCTTTTTCCTTTTTTTCCCCCTAATCACATCCTAATGCCTTTCTCAATTCCAACTTGTTTTTTCTATTATCTTTCTTTGTAAGACCATCTGCTAATTGTAACCTAGAATTTACCCATTCAACTGACTTTATTATCTTGTTCTCCAATTTTTCTTTTAAATTTGCCAATTCTATTCTTAATATCCTATTCTTTACACCTTTTGTAGATTTTATACTGTCTCCTTAATGATTTACAATCTGTCATTGCTATAATGTCTATGTTATCAGAAGTATTTTTATTTGTTAATTCTTCCCATAAATACTTAATATATTCCCCCCATTCTATAGCTTCCACCATACTCAAGGTTTCAGCCGACAAAGTTGAACTTACAACTCGTTTCGCTACTTTTGACTTCCATAACAAAGGACAACATTTTCCTGTCATATCCTTCATCCTCACACAGTAACCTATTTGTGTTCTTCCTTCGCTCACATTGCCAAATGAAGCATCGGAATATACCTTCTAATCTCATTCTCCCTCCTTTTAATTTTGGTATTTTCATTTGAATTTCTTCTCTTTTTGCTCTCTCTGCTACCTTAACTAGCTCTTCGTAATCTTCTCATTTTAGCCTTCCTTCATATTCCTCCCAAAGAAACTCACATCAAAACTAAGATCTGGACGAGTATTCTGTGACATCCAATTTAATTTTCCTAACAAAGATCTATATTCTGTCATCTCTTCTTCATTTAACTTTTCATCCTTATTATTCTTGTTTATCCTTCTTTATCACTAAATCTCCCCTTTTTCCTTTTGTTCAATTTCTATTCCTAAATATTTGAAAACTACCGCTTTCTTCTCTTCCAACCTTCAACTCCTCCTTTATTTTCGATATAATTTTCTCCTCAAATATTTTATCTCCTCCATAAATGAGATCATCAACATGAATCCCCATTATACCATAAACCATGCCACCATCTTCCCATTTAAATATTGTGTTATCTATTTTACTTCTTTTCCCTCCTATTTTTATTAACAATTCAACCAAACTCTCATACCATTTTCTAGCTGCATCTTTCAACCCGTATACTGCTTTCTTTAATTTCCATAATTTTAAGGTATTGGCCTCTTCAGGAGGTTTTATCACCACCTCTCTTTCCATTTCCTTTCCTTGCAAGTATGCTGTCTTCACATCCAAAGTTTTTACCTGCCAATCCTTCATATTGATTATAGCCAAGATTACTTTTAACCCTTCTATTGAAAAAGTGGGTGCTTCACAATCTTCTATTTCTAAACATTCTTTTTCCATAAAACCCTTCACCACTAATCTTGCTTTACATATCTTTTCTCCCTCCTTCTCCTTTTCAGTAATTATCCACCTTGTTTTAAGTACCTTATTCTCTTTATATCTGTCAATCTCTTCAAAAACATTATTCTCTTTCCAACTTGAAATCTCCTTCTTTTTTGCCTCTTTAATTTTCTCCATTTTATCAGTTTCGTTACTCTTAAAGGTAACTACCTTACCTTCACTGAAATACGTTTCACCTTGATCTCCTTTATCTTTCTCTACTTCATATTCTCT
>SEYY01019832.1:0-2500 GCA_009176605.1 Armadillidium nasatum
GTGCGTACAGTCCGTGACATGGATTTGTACAACAGGACATGCGAGAAGTTATTCAGTTTTTGACCGCAGAAGCTTCTGTTAGAGGCGGATTTATTATCGTATAAGGGATATTAGCGGTAGTCACGTTGACCATGACTAGAAGCGAAAACAACGAAAAACTTCACTAGTTTTTACGTTATGATAACAGTAAAATATCTGTCAAGAAAGAGAGAGAGGTTCCTTTGCCGCTGGTATATTAGTAATTAAACAAATATCGAGCTGATGGTATAGTGAAATTCGTAAAGGACATGTGAGTACAAAAATCATGAAGAAACAAGGCCAAAGGCATTCAGTCATCAATATGGATTCGATCGCGTATTTGACTGTCTTGTAACGCTCATTGTTTTCTTCGACGGAAATAACCCACTGCTTTTGGATTTTATGGACGAAGGAGTTACGGTCAATACAAACAAACGCTGCACAATTTCACAATGGTCATTAGGGGTAACGACTCGGTATGTTGTGAAATGGGATTATTCTATTATTAGACAACGCCCGTCTGCATATGAAAAGTGGGCACAGGATTTACTGCGTGACACTGGAACGTCGTTGACTATCTATATCCCCGAACTGATGTCCTACGACTTCTACATCTTCAGTCTACTACTTTAAAAAAAAAAAAAAAAAAAAAAAAAAAAAAAAAAACACTACCACCTTTCAAGGACAGCGTGGGGAAATTTGGAACAGTGTTGAATACTAGTTAAGCAGTCAACATCTAGTGACGTACACTGGCATTTCCTTGAACCGATAAGGGGGTTATGTGTAGCAGTTCGTACCACAATTATTAATATTTATTCCTGTATGTTCACATATCCGACAAAGACATTTTGAATTATAACCAACCACCGTAAGAAAATAGTGGCTAATTTTTTTTTCTCCAAAGACGTTGAAATGATGGTTGTTTTGTCATCGCAAAATAGTGAACCAGTTCAGGGGCCTGAGACCAAAAATGAGAAAAAAAGGATTTTATGAATGGCATGCAAAACCTAAAATCCAAGCTTAAACCAAGTTTAAAATATACTACTTTTAGCGATAAACTAAAATCTTTGAAGGTACTACAACCACTGGAAGCGAAAACTTAGTAGGAACTGTACTTAGCATATATATATATATAGTATATATATTATATATATATATATATATATATATATATATATATATATATATATATATACATATATATATATATAATTCAATGGTTTTTATTATGAATATAAATTTGATATGGATCATCGAAATTCTTAATAATGACATGTAAGAGTAATGAGGTTTCCATAGATTATTTTTTTACTTTTTTTCTTTCAAAGAAATTTTATTAAATTCTCTTTCTTTGTAAAATTTCAATTAATTATTTTCTTTTATTCATTTGCTTATTTATATATTCATAATATATTTATATTTATTTCTTTAATTTTTCCTAATTCAGTTTGCTGTCATATATATATATATATATTATATATATATATATATATATATATATATATATATATATATATATATTATATATATTATATATATATATATATATATATATATATATATTATATATCAATCGGCTGTCTGAAAAGGCGATATTAAAAATTATTTGGAATACAATTTAATAAAGGTAAGCAGAGAAGATTTCCAACAGTGCCAAAATTCTAAGTAAAAATTAAATATAAAGAAAATAGAATTTATAAATCGTCTAAATAATTGTAAAGATATCTCGTTATTTTCCTCTGCAAAAAATTATCGGATTCGTCTATCAGCTTTTAAAGACACGAAATTCGAAACTTTCACGACTTGCTACAATTCGAGTATTAATTAATTGAAATTCAGAGATCTCTTTAATATTCTCTAACTATATATATATATATATATATATATATATATATATATATATATATATATTATATATATATATATATATATATATATTATATATATATATCCCCTCATCCACCTCTTGGGGGTTGGTGGTCTCCGGTGGTGGGGTAGATGTCAGTCAACAGTTCTAAGCAGCTGCTGTCCTGATGCACGGTCTATTTTTTCATTAATTTCTGCAACAATCGCGATTTACACTCCAATTTCCACTTTGTTGAACATCACTCTCTTCTTCTAGACCTCACTTCTTGTTTTTTGACCGAAACTCAGATGTTTGAGACTTCTAAGAGCAAACCCTTATTTGTTTCCTCCTACCGTATCCAAAATTTTCAACCAAAAACGGTTGTTGTGCATACGTGCGCAACAATGTCTTTTGTTCTCGTGTCTCTAATTTGGAGTCTTCCGAATAATCTACCTTATGGCTCAGGCTCTCTTGCCAATCTACGTCTAAATTTATGTTCTGATTATTTATCTACTAATTCTACTGACTATCCTAAATTCTTCGACTATTTAAACTCAGAAATAGAGTACATTCTCTTTTCTTCTCCTTTCTCTGAAATCTTCATTTTAGATCATTTCAATGTTCACCACCGCCAAT
>SEYY01019832.1:7500-17500 GCA_009176605.1 Armadillidium nasatum
ATATATATTATATATATATATATATATATATATATATATATATATATATATATATATATACGACCGACCGGGGTTCTGGCCGAGGTTGCTTAAAATTTCTAAAGAGGTCAAAAGCACTAAAATTTTAGGTAAGAAAATTGGATATAAATTCAATTATAAGGAAGGAGTAGAATAGTCAACATTCACTTAAATTAACGATTATAGGCATTTTTTCAAAAGAAAAAAAAATCAGAAAATTACAGATTTTGTATAATAAAAGTTTGAAAAAGTATGACAATTTTTTTTTTTTCCTGATTCATAATAGTTATTCAACAGGTTTACTTAGGTAAAACCTTAAGGTAAAGTTTGAAAAAATGTAAGATATAAAATTATCAATATAACCTGTATTAATAGAGTTATTTTAATGATGTGTTTCAAATTTTTATCATTTAGCTACATTATTTGAAAATTATTGTTTTGTTTATACTTTGTCACAATGGCTAAAAGATCAGCTTCAACAGTACTTTACAGTGTTTCATAATAGGCTCGAAATAGCTAAATGTAGCATCTGCAGTCAGAAAATTAGAAGAGGAACTCCGTGTGCCCCAAGTAAAAAAATTTCAATCAAATCTTTATGGGGGCATCTAAAATCAAAACACACAGATGAACATTCACTAGCAGAAGAGGAGCAGTCAAAAGAAACAGAAAAGAAAAACGAAATATTTAAAAAAAAAAAGAAGAAAAATCTTAATTTTCTTATATTTTTTTTCATTTAATCCACCATTAAAAAGTAAAATTTGCAATTTTAACCCCGATTTTAACTGATTATTACCCGGGACCCTGCTCGCTCACTATACAATATATATATATATATATAATATACTATATATATATATATATATATATATATATATATATATATATATTATTATATATATTATATATATAATATATATATATATATATATAATATATTCATCGAATACGAACTTTAATTAGAAATACACTCATTTAGAGAGAAATGAAAAAAAAACAACTCGACAATGGTGTGTGTGTGTGTGTGTGTGTGTGTGTTGTGTTTGTTTTTTTTTTTTTTTTTTTTTTTTGTCTTTTTTTTGTGTGTGTGTGTGTGTGCGTGCGTGCGTGCGTGCGTGCGTGCGTGTATGTATGTATGTTATAATCCTGAAATATTGTCGTTAAATTTAAATGAAATATTCATCCTCACATAATCGTTAAATATAATGATGCAAAGTGACGCATATAAACATAAATATTAATACTGAGAATCAAATCTGAACTCGCATATAGCATTAAAATTCGCACCACTTTTACCAAAAACATAATTACAAATCTTGACCATATATCCTATATATATGATAATATATATTATATATATATATATATATATATATATATATATTATAATATATATAAATATATATATATATATATATATATATATATATATATATATTATATATATAATAATATATTACTTTATATTTTTTAATAAATTTAAATGAAATATTATTACATAATCGTGATGCAAAGTTATAAACATAAATATTAATACTAAATCAAATCTCAACTCGCATTAGCATTAACCATTTTACCAAAAACATTTACAAATCTTGACCTTAATGTTACATCTTTTTAAAATCAGATTTTATACATAAGTTAATAAAAAAATAAATCCCTTTCCAAGGAACAAAAATCAACTATTTGGAAATGAGAATTTACAAATTTGACAAACAAATAGGTCTCATCGGAATCAAACTATTATTATTCAAGTAAATTATATATATATATATATATATATATATATATATATATATATATATTATATATATATATATATATATATATATATATATATATATATATATATATATATAGTGGTATGAGCTATAGATTCGATACTAGTGGCTCTTTAAATTGGTGCTTTGAAGGACTCCTAATCATTGTATCCCGAAGGAGTCTCCTTCTTCGTGAATATAAATTGGATGTTTCCCCTCCCAATAAAATGATCTTTTTACTCTAATATTTGCACCTATATATTTTCATAATCTTCCAAAAGGGTATCATAACTCTCAAGCTTACACTTTAACACACACACACACACACACACAGACAAACACATATATATATATATATATATATATATATATATATATATATATATATATATATATATATATATATATATATATATATATATATATATAGAAACCATAACACACCGTGGAATAAAATTTTAATTTCTAATCTGCTATTAGGGACTCGAACCCTGTCTCTCAGATGGTGAGAAAGTGCGCTATCCAGCACACCACGAAGATTCAATTTCATTCCACAGTGTATTGTGGTTTCATGCGTACGTATATTTCTGTGGTTTATGGGAATAGTAACTAACCCGTTACCCCACATCCGAGCGATGTCGGGGGGGTTCTTTGAGATTGTCATCATGACAGGTGATCATGAGCTTTCTCAAATGACATTTCCTTTTGTACCTTTGTGGTGTGGAGGTTATCGCACTTTCTTACCATCTGAGAGATCAGGATTCGAGTCCCTAATAGCAGATTTGAAATTGTATATATATATATATATATATATATATATATATATATATATATATATATATATATATATATATATATATATATATATATATATATATATATATATATATATATATATATAGGAGAGTAGTATAGGCTTAGGACATAACCCGATGATAAAGATTTTCTCTTACTCATAGGAAAGAAAAGGACGACAAGTTTATTCAATTACCTAAAGACTAAACCCAATTTGGAAGAGCTTCCAAAAAATTCAACGTAGAAGAAGTTGAATCTTCAAAAGATAAAGGAAAGGACGTAAGAAAGGGGAAGAGCGAAGATCACACAATACCTTTTACTTTTTATACGAAAAAAAATGAAAGTGAAGAGGGGCTTAGCCTTAAGCTATTATCTTTTGGAGAACTTACGCAAGTCGGAGTGTACTCGTGCAACAAGGAAAATAAAGACAATATCCCCAAAGCAAATAAAAAGAGAATCACGTAACATAGAAAAATGGGCACAAAAATTGGAGGGGACGAGGAGGAGGAGAAAAAAAAAAAAGAAGATATATATATATATATATATATATATATATATATATATATATATATATATATATATATATATATATATATATAATATATATATATATATATATATATATATATATATATATATATATATATTATAATAAATATTTATAATTAAAATAAAATAATAATAATAATAATAATAAAATAATAATAATAATAATAATAAATAATAAAAATAATAATAATAATAATAAATAATAATAATAATAATGCAAAACTATAAAAAGTGAATATAAAAATAAGAGATCCATTTATATAAGATGATAAATTGTTTATAGAAGAGTTCTTCGTTTCCTCTTCCATATTCATTAAAGAGGCTTTTTATGCTAAAAAGTGTCCATAATTCTTAATAGGTTATTTCATCTGAATATCTTCGGTCATTAACCTTTGAAGATCAATAACAAACGAATATTGTGTGATATTTTAAGATAATGGGACCTAACTAACATTTATGATAATTTCCACTAATTTTTCATGAGACTCCAACCTTAATATAAGTAGTAAGGGCGTATTGCAAATGCAGAATGCAATCTTCATTTCTACATCATAAAAATTCTTAACATTTTGCCACGTATATCGAGTAATAACTTCTTTCAATATTTTAAATATATCAATTATATATATATATATATATATATATATATATATATATATATATATATATATATATATATATATATATATATATATATATATATATATATATATATATATATATATATATATATATATAATTTGTTCCATTCGCAATCTTTATCCCAATTTTTACTATGCTGAACACCACATCTATAAAACTTCAACGACTATTTAACCTTGAGCTTTTCAATAGAAACTCTTCTCAATTCGCTCTTACTATCTATTTCCTCAATTTTTATCCATAGGCGGTGTGTTTCGCGTACGTACATATCTTCCAAATTTTCCACCTTGTGGCTAAGGCTCTCTTGCCAATCTACGACAAAATTCATTTGTTCTGTTTATTTATCTCAAAACCCTACAAAGTATCATATATTCTTCGACTAGTTAAACTCGCAAACAGCGAACCTTCTCTCTTTTTCTCCTTTCTCTGAAATAATCATTTTTAAGCGATTTCAATGTTTAAAATTGCCAATTGCTTTCTTCAATTTTTCAAGATGAAGCAGTTGAACTTGATTTCCATTTCTCTAATCAAAAGAGACAAATCCGTGACTGTCTTTTCTAAACTTCAAATCCTTCTTAAAACTAGTTCTACTCAGGGTTCCTCCTAATACCTACTTATCTTTGTATGTTGTTCTATCCTTTCAAGTCTTTCGCAAAAGGACCATAGCTTAATAAGATAAATATCATTGGTATTTCGATGCTACAAACTTATCAGACTTGATGTCATACTTATTTAACTTTGCATGGAAATAATTAGTTTTCGAGGAAGGAGTACTTCAGAGTGTGCAGAACGCATCACCGAGGTGATTCTGGCATGGAGACATATGTTCCATATTTTTCCCCTTCAAATAAAACAAATAAACTTAGGTTTAACTGCTTGTTTTCGTGCTATTCGCAGCCGGAATTCTGCCTCCGGGAATTATTGTTGTTTTCGAACCCAAGAAACTCGTGCAATTTATATTTCATAAAAGAATAGTAAGAAATATATATTTCGGTATACGATTCATCTCTAAAACTTTGGGTCTTTCAAATTCCTCACATCATTCACCTTCATTTGGATCTATCAGAGAATCGGCTATCGAAAACTACCCTTATACATTTGAAGACATGAAAGCTACCTTTCGACGAGATTTTAAACAGTGAATTAAAATTTCGAAAGGAAGCTGTAAATGTCATGAACCGACTACGAACCTGCTTCTTGGCTGAAGGAAATCACTTTAGCAACTGCTGTAACAGTAAATACATGTCTTACTTACCTCTTTCTACCTATGCATCATTTGTTGCTTATATAAATAAAAAGAGTTGAGTGCTTTTTGAAATATCAGGTGTATATATATATATATATATATATATATATATATATATATATATATATATATATATATATATATATATATATATATATATATATATATATATATATATGTAAGATTAATTCCTTTGATTTTGCAGCTGAAACATTCCCCTAAATAGAGTCAGTTATTTAAAAATTCATTTCCTTTCTCATGAATATTGGAAAAGCAAAACGTAAAAGTAAATCCACCATAAAAGACAACGAATAAACATATATGAATCCCATTAAAATAATAATAATAATAATAATAATAATAATAATAATAATAATAATAATAATAATTGAAGCAAATATCTGAATGCGTATCATTAGTTCGTAGTTGATAAATTGATTCAGCGGTTGAAGTATGATTTTATTGAGCTCTCACTAACTCCTGAAAGAATCACATTCACTTATTTTAACAATAGAAATATGGAAAATATCTTTGAGTAAAGAAAATTTTTTTTGACCCGGCTTCGTCTCTTACCAAATTTTTATTTTTAAATATTTTTTTCTGAGGTTTCTTTAAAAAAAAAAAAAAACACTCAACTCCGGCAGTTTCCCACCCAAAACTTTGCAGTTCCCGAGTTCTCGATTCTGGCTACTGATCTATCTCGGTAGTCTTGATGTTTTCTATAAAATTACCATTAACAAATGTGTAATTTTCTCCTCCTCGAAATGGAAATGTGATTATTTTCTACTGATCGATGAATTATTATCTTATAATAAGCCATTAAAACTGTTAGTGATTTTAAATGGAGAAGCAATTTCAAATGGATGGTAGTAACTAGGGATGGAGCGATACCAAAATTTTTACCGATACCTAAAAATATGCTGATACTTGCCGATACTACTACCAATACCGATACTTTACTCTTATCCAAAAATTTTACCGGTACCGATACCTAAAAGTTTCCCCGATACCGATACCTAAAAATATGCCGATACTTGCCGATACCGATACTTCACTCCATCCCTAGTAGTAACATTGATCACACCAAGTTAAATGATCTGAAAGTAAATGAAACACTAATAATATCGAATAAACAAAGAACGACCTCAATATGAGAATGTAACAATAAAAGTCGGGTGAAGTATTTCAACATTACAACGAATAATAAAGACATTCGGACAAAGAGCATTAAAGAAATCTTCTCCATCATAACAACAAAAAAGTATTTTAAAAACAGGTTCAAGAACCATCCATAGTAAGGGACTCAAACCAGATATAAATAAAATATATAATGAAGTGCCTAATTCTTTGTCTTTTAAGTATGCAAAAAATCATCGTATCTTAACTTTTCTAATTTTAAAATTAAAAGATTTGCTTATTTTAATATCCTTCCCAAATAATTCTTTTCAATAAAACCCATATCATTATTTCATAATAATAAGAAAGAAAACTACTTCAGCTAATGTAAATATATTAAAGATGATCGAAAAACCAATAAAATTATTATTATTATTATTATTATTATTATTATTCATGAAGGCAACTGAACTTTGAGAAAGATCGGTATTTCAAATAAAAACAAAAGAAAACAAAGCAAACTCGTTAATGCTTTGCTGGCTCATATGAATTCATATGAAATTCAATTTAGAAATACTTTAAACAATTTTTCTGTCAAGAAGCACAAGTAGCTCAAGAATATAAAAAACTTTCACATCATATATATATATATATATATATATATATATATATATATATATATATATATATATATATATATATATATATATATATATATATATATATATATATATATATATATATATATATAGTGGTGTTTACTCAAGGTTCTGTCCTATCCCCAACACTTTTTCTGTTTTTCATTATTGACCTCCTCTCTGTTTATTCATCTCCTATCCAATCATATGACGATGATTTCACACTGCATTATTCTTTTCAATTTGAAAGGCGCCCCTCCCAACAGCAGTTCATAAATGCAAGGAGGGTGGCCTTGGAGCAACTGACGTCTGATTTTTCTCGTATTTCAAATTAGTCGTTTTCAATGCCTCAAAAACTAAATCTTTCCATCTTTCAACTCGACATAATCTTTCACTATGATACTATGATAAATTATTTGAAAACACACAACTCAAGCCTTCATCTCTCCTTAATATTCTCGGTGTTTCTTTTTCTCGTGATCTTTCTTGGAAAGATCACATTAATTCACTCATTAAACAAGCTTCTAAGAGGTTGGGTGTTCTGAAGCGCCTTCAGAATTACTTCACGCTACCCCAGTGACTTGCTCTGTACATAAGTGTAGTTCGTCCCTATATGGAATATGCTTCTCAAATCTGGGGTGGCTTCACTAATACAGCTCTCCTTGAGAAGGTGGAGTCTAGGGCTTTTCGTCTTATCAACTTTTCTGCTCTCACTAATTCTCTCCAGTCTCTTCCTGCTCGTCGAACAGTTGCGTCACTCTCTCTTTACTATCGCTATTACAATGGACACTGCTCTTCTGAACTCTCCCGTCGCATACTTCCTCCATTGAGAAGGGCTCGTACGACACGCCTTCTACACACTATCATCCTTTCTGTGTCCAACTCTTCGACCTCAGACTTAAGCGCTATGCTCAATCTTACATGTACTCTACTGGTAAAGTTTGGAACACATTCCCTTCATCTATTTTTCCAACTTCCTATGACTTACACACATTTTGACGCCGAGTATCGGCACATCTCGGCCTTTTAAATTGACCCGATTTCTGGATTGTTCCCTAACTCTGGAGGTAACTTGGCAGACCTCTGGTCTTTGCCCACCAGAGTAATATATATATATATATATATATATATATATATATATATATATATATATATATATATATATAATATATATATATATATATATATATATATATATATATCGAGCATATATAAAGATCCAAAATACGAAATTCATTTTTATTATTACAATATCTTTTTCCATTTTCGAGGCTAAAAAAAATTAAAATTTACTTTAATAAATACCTTTTTTTTTGCCTTGAAAATGGAAAAAAGATACTTCCGAAACATTGCCCTGTAATTATTAAAACTATCTTCATATTTTGGGTCTTTTTTATTTATATATAAATTAAAATCGAAAAAATTATGAAAATCTTAATATATATATATATATATATATATATATATATATATATATATATATATATATATATATATATATATATATATATATATATATATATATATAGATATAGAGAGAGAGAGAGAGAGAGAGAGAGATACAGTTTCAATTAAAGATTTTACAAAACATATAAGAAAGCGATTTTTATGGTAAATTCTTAAACTAATATATATATATATATATATATATATATATATATATA
This sequence comes from Armadillidium nasatum, assembly GCA_009176605.1. NCBI lineage: Eukaryota > Metazoa > Arthropoda > Malacostraca > Isopoda > Armadillidiidae > Armadillidium > Armadillidium nasatum. Next base: position 15,926 of record SEYY01019832.1, read on the forward strand.
TATATATATATATATATATATATATATATATATATATATATATATCGAAAAAAATTAATAATAAATATAGCATGCAGTATTCATTAACTGAATTAAAAATACATTTTCCTCTTAATCCCTTTCAATTAACAAAATTAATCCTTTTTCAAATCAAATTAATGAAATATATATATATATATATATATATATATATATATATATATATATATATATATATATATATATATATATATATATATATATATATATATATATATATATATATATAAGCAGTAGATATGAAAAAAAAACATTAGAAGCTTACGAAGTACTCTCATGAGAAACTTTCCTTATAGCACACTCTTCCAGTAGCGTTTATAGCTATAACAACACTTGGAACTGCAAAATATGATTTCAAATTTTTTTTTTAAACATTTAGACCGAATTACTGTTCAAAAGTTGTGAAGAGATTTTTTAAAAAAAATAAGCAGAGGATGTAAAAATATGCAATCCATAAAAAGAATAAAAAAACAAAAAAACAAATAACACAATGTAATGTTGGAATATTACTCCCATAAAAGAAGCATTTAAGAAAGCAGATTTACTTCATGAAAACTAAGGCTAAAAATAGAAAAGACACAATTACTTGCATAAAATCGATATATATATATATATATATATATATATATATATATATATATATATATATATATATATATATATATATATATATATATATATATATATATATATATATATAGAGTGTGAGTTTGTGTGATAGCTAATGTTATATGCATAAAATGAAAACCTCGTATAAGAATGGCTAATAAAAGATTCCTTTTAAAGGATGAGCGACGAATGACGATGACGCCAAATCTCGAATCCAAAATTAATTTTGAAAATCGTCAAAGAGCGAAAATGACCTTTTGGCGATCACTCGCCCTTAAAATTAAGAAAATTAATTCTTAACAACCTCACTTTTGTTCTCTTAAACGAAAAAAAAGAAACAAAGAAAGAAGTAGAAAAGAAATCTTTCTTTGCAATTCTTTTTTTTTTTTTCTTTTCTTTTTAAAGTCTTTTAAACTAAAAATGATAATTAATTCAAATTCTTTTCGACCCTTTCAAATTTTTTTTAAAACATCTATCCTTCTTCTATTTCCTTTACCAAATTAAATATATAATATATATATATATATATATATATATATATATATATATATATATATATATATATATATATATATATATATATATATATATATATATATATATATATATATATATTTTAATTAATAAAAAAACAATAACAAAAGTAGCAGAGGGAAACCATCAATTTTGATATTAATTAATCTACTCCCTTAGCGAATAGTTATAATAGTAAAATAATAATAATAATATTAATAATAATAATAATAATAATAATAACAATAAGTTATTATTATTATTATTATTATTATTATTATTATTATTATTGGTATAGGCTTAAACGTGCTAAATATTGTATATTACAACTTATTTAAAACACAAATATTCAGAAAAGGAAATACGTCAGAGGACACAAACATTTAGTGTTAATAATATTTAGTGGTATTGTAA
>SEYY01019832.1:50000-52500 GCA_009176605.1 Armadillidium nasatum
GATCAATTCTTACTACTACTACTACTAATAATAATAATAATAATAATAAATTAAATGATACATCAAATCTTGTAATCTACACACAAACAACCCCCAAAAACACACCTTTTATATATAGATTATTCAAAACACGTTATTTAGATTTCTCTGGAGTGTGCGAGCGTCATATCTGTTATATGATTTATTTATTGTAGCATTCCTATAAAGTTAAATTTATTATATACAGTAAGCAAAGCGTTAAAACACAAAAACATTTCTCTACCTCAGTGTAAAAATTTTAAATCCAACCCATATCATATTTCATTTCACATATTAAAAACAACCAGTGAGAAATTGCAACTGTTTAACTGTGCAAACGAATTTCGACTGATAAACCTTTGCAACTGTAATTAAATAAACTTATACTCTAATCAACTGATTTGGACTTTGACTCCACAGACCTGCTTTTCCACATATAATACAAATACATATAATATGTAACATATTAAACAATCTTTATAAGTTTGATAAGTGAAGATTCATTTGTAAATTTTATTTTTTATCTTCGTAACTAAACAGTAAATTTAATATTATAATAAAATGTTCGAATGAAGTCATTATTAGGAAATCCCTGAATTCACGTCTTTCCCAGTCTTTAATTTATTAATTTTTTTTTGTTCGAACGATGAGATAAGCGAAATTTTCTCTTTTTATTTAAAACAAAATTTTATAACCATAAAAATATTTTTAAAAACGTAAGAATGGTATAAGGGCAGGCAGAACTATAACACAGTATTCGAAGCATTAAAAATTACAAAAAGGTTTAATCATATTGGGTGAAAACATCAAATTATTAATAAACAGTATCATTTTCCTCATGTCAAACAGAACAATTTGGTAAAATAACAATAATAAAGAAATATACTTCAATGAAAAACGAACTGACAATAAAGATGAAACATAAATAAGTAACATAAATAAATCGTTTTACCAAACGAAATGACTAAAAATTATCAATAAAGATAGAAGACCATCAGTCTAAATGAAATACTAAAGAAATTTTTATTTATTAAAAACATACAAATTTTGGAAAATAAATATTTAAAGGAAATCTAATGTGAATAGAAGAAGGAATAGAAATTAATTCAAGAATCGAATATTTGATGATCAAAAAGTTTTTCAATAAGAATATTACGTTTACCTGAAGATTTCAACTTCAAAAGCGCATTATATATATATATATATATATATATATATATATATATATATATATATATATATATATATATATATATATATATATATATATATATATATATATATATATATATATATATATATATATATATATTTATACACTTCACCACCGCTCACGGGCAAAGCCCTATTCAAGTAGGGGGTGCTAGAACAATAGAAGAGATAAAAACAACCCACCCACAACCAACACCTAACGCAAATTTTGCAGGTGAGCACAGACGTGGGTCTTAAAGGAATGGAGATTAAATTCAGCAGGAAACACAGAAGATGGAAGAGAATTCCACAAAACAGAGGTGGCTGGAAAGAAGGAGGCACCACAGCGAACAACCCTAGAGTTGCCAATGTCTACACAAAATTCATGTGCAGATAATGCACCCCTTGTGCTACGAGGACGCCGTAAAGGTGGAGGTATGCGAGTGGACAGTTCCCTCGAGCATTTGCCGCTGTAGTACCTATAGAAGAGAGATAGGGCACCAACCTCACGTCGCATTTGCATTTGCAAGAGCAGAACAGTTTATAAGTCTTTTAGCCTTTGACTCAACCCTTTCCAAAAGACGGGTGAAACCTGAGCCACTCCAGATATGAGAACAGTACTCCATACAAGGGCGGATGAGGCCCTTGTATAATTGGAGTAACTGCGAAGAAGAAGAAAAATCTCGCAGCCTAAACAGAACTCTCAGCTTCTTTGAGGCCGCCTTAGCAACCATTGTGATGTGAGGTTTCCAAGACATTTTTTTGTTTATGTTAAGGTCAAGAATATTTATATTTTAAAACGAGAACCGTCGAAAGAAATAGAAAAGTTAGGAGGTGTCTTTGAGATGGAGATTTCTAGAAGTTGAGTTTTTAAATAGTTGAATTTCACAAGGTTGAGACGACAACACTGGGAAATTCTATCCAGATCTGCAAGAATGGAATAGGAAAGATGAAGACGAGAGGCAACTCTAGATGCAAAGGAAGGAGCAGATTTGAAATGAGTAGAAGAAGTGAGGGTTGAATCATCGGCATATGAATGGACAGGGTTAGATGAACAGCTAAGAAGATCATTAATGAAAAGTAAGAATAGAGTAGGAGATAAGACAGAACCCTGGGGAACACCACTATTGACAGGAAAGGAAGAAGAAGTCGCTCCATCAACAACAGCTGAAATGGAGCGATTAGAAAGAAAGGTAGACATAAGTAAGCAAAGAGAAGGAGGAAACCCAAAGGAGGGGAGCTTGGAAAGCAGTGACGCATGCCATACCCGGTCAAATGCCTTAGATATGTC
>SEYY01019832.1:60000-67500 GCA_009176605.1 Armadillidium nasatum
GATATTTAAATCTGCAATTATTGCTTGAAAAACTCTTTAGAAATTGCAAGCATGCAATCATGACGAAAGATTTCGCCAGTGGATCAAAGCTCTTAAACCGGAAGATAATGCATTTTTTTTAACGAATCTCGCTGCTAAAAAGTTTTATTCTTCTATAAATCTGGAAAATAATTACGGTATCACACAGGAGCGGCTCGTGATACAATTTATAGGTGGTTGCATCTGACATTTCACACACAAACAACTCATATATATATATATATATATATATATATATATATATATATATATATATATATATATATATATATATATATATATATATATATATATATATATATATTATATATATGAAGCACAAAAAATTTAAATATGTATACTTTTCTTAAAATCTTTTTCAAAATAAGCTAAAACATGTAAAGGAAGGTTTGCATTTCTTTTGCAAACCATTTTGCCAGAATAGAAACGTTCGCGTAGCAATTGTGCATAGACAAAATGGTACGACAAGCAAACATTATATTAAAGGATCCGTATGCAAAATTTTTGCAAACCACACACTATTTCCTTCATTTTGAATAACTAATCAAAATTGTATGCCGTTTTTTTACAATAAATAGCGCTTCATTGGAATGTTTCATAATAAGAGGCAATTTATTAAATATTTAATCTTATTAAAACATTAAGAAATTAGTAATAAATAACAGTTGTATACTAGCTAGTTGTATATTATAGTGGTTGCACAAACCTACAACCAGGTCACGAGCCGCCCCTAGTATTACAGAAGGAAAAGTACCGAGCAAAGAAAATGAAGTTTTTCCTAAACAACAACAATATTAATAACAATATTATAACAATAATAATAATAATAATAATAATAATAATAATAATAATAATAATAATAATAATAATAATAATAATAAAACAGCGAAACAATTAGCAAATCAAAAAAAACATCCATTTAACAACGAACTATTGTACTAAAAATCAATTCTCTGCCTATTTGAGTTGGCCCGACTTCTGCATAGCTTACTCACAGCAAATATGGAAATTTCAAATCACCAAATATTTGAATTAAATTTCAGGAAGAACAAGGTAGAATGTAGCTGAAACGAACTTAAAAGAAAAGGAAGAAAAACATGTGAGAGAGAGAGAGAGAGAGAGAGAGAGAGAGAGAGAGAGAGAGAGAGAGAGAGAGAGAGAGAGAGAGAGAGAGAGAGAGAGAGAGAGAGAGAGAGAGAGAGAGAGAGAGAGAGAGAGAGAGAGAGAGAGAGATTTGAGAGAGAGGAGAGAGAGAGAGAGAGAGAGAGAGAAGAGAGAGAGAGAGAGAGAGAGAGAGAGAGAGAGAGAGAGAGAGAGAGAGAGAGAGAGAGAGAGAGAGAGAGAGAGAGAGAGAGAGAGAGAGAGAGGAAATATGAAAGATGAGACTAAGAAAGAGAATTAGAGAGAGAGAGAAACACAGAAATGAGAGAGAAAGATAGAGAGAGAGAGAGAAATTTAGTGAGAGAGGAGAATAGGAGAAGAGAGAACTTTAACTATGATCAAAGAATTTTTTCTTAGTTTCCTAAGATTACCGAGATTAGGCAAGAGAAGGTTCTCGAGAGTAGATTTATATTTGGGGAAAGCTATTTAAGAAAATTAAGTAAAAGCAAGCAAGAAAAGGTATAAGAAACTTTCCCCCTTCAGAGATATGGATATGTTCAACTTCATAAGGGTAATTTGCATATTACACTTCAAGCTTAAACAACTTTTCGAGACGGACATAATCAACTCTCGCATTTACGAAATTTGAGTGAAAGATGGAGACTAAGAAAGAAGAATTAGAGAGAGAGAGAAACACAGGAAATTTGAGTGAAAGTAAGACAGAGACTGAGAAAAAAGAATTATAGAGAGAGAGAGAGAGGAGATTGAGTGAGATGGAGACAAAGAGAAAGGAGAATGAGGAAGGAAGGAAGGAGGGAAGGAAAAGAAAGAGAGAGGAGAATGGGTTATTACTATCTATGATCAAAGAATTTTTTCTTTACGTTTCCTTATGTAGCCATTACCGAAACGATTAGGCAACAGAGAAATTCTCGGAAGGGTTTTCAAAACACTTTGATAAGGTTGAATAAGGAAAAAGGAAAAGGAAGGGAGTAGATTTATATTTGGGGAAAGCTATTTAAGAAAATTAAGTAAAAGCAAGCAAGAAAAGGTATAAGAAACTTTCCCCCTTCAGAGATATGGATATGTTCAACTTCATAAGGGTAATTTGCATATTACACTTCAAGCTTAAACAACTTTTCGAGACGGACATAATCAACTCTCGCATTTACGATTTTTTTTTTTTTTTTTTTTTAACGAAAAAGGAAAAAAAGTTTTCATAACTAAATACGAGTTTGATTTACTTGCATTTACGGAAATCTTACTTTTTTTTATTATATATATATATATATATATATATATATATATATATATATATATATATATATATATATATATATATATATATATATATATATATATATATATATATATATATGTTCACTTGATATTGGCTGCAAAGAAGCATCGTTATTCATTTATAAGAAGAAAACCTTTGAAAGAAAAGAAAAGAAAATTAAGGATAGAGAGAACCGAGGGGAACATTTAATGAAATAATCAGTTCGAAATCATTCCTTTCCCCTCTCCTTTCCTCTTTCTAACGTCTCCAAACACTTTTCCTGAAAATATTTGTTGTCAGAAGTGGAAACACAAAGGGGAGGGAGGGGAAGGATAACGATGAAAGAGGGAGTACGAGCGAGGGGAGGGATAAATAGAGGGAGAGGATTTGATGAAAAGCGAAGAGAAAAAAAAATATTTAGAAAAATATTAAAAAAAGAAAAACAAAAAAAAAAAATTTTTTTTTTTTTTTTTTTTTTAGCTATGATTTCACTCAACGTTCGATCAGCTTTAACGATGAATGCTTATAAAAAATTGCATTTTCTAACACGAGAACACGGATATATATATATTATATATATATATATATATATATATATATATATATATATATATATATATATATATATATATATATATATATATATATATATATATATTATATATATATATATATATAAATCATAATCAAAATAATAGAATGTCACCATCGATTTCAAACTTATAAAACTTTCATGATTTATTATTATTATTATTATTATTATTATTATTATTATTATTATTATTATTATTATTATTATTATTATTATTATTATTTTCAATAACTTAATCCTCCTTCAGCATTCAAACATTAATGGTAAATGAAATAAAAAGATTCTAAGTGAAGAAACAAAAAAAATTTTTTTTACAAATCCAAAATATAAATTGAAAATCCTAATGAACAAAAGTTGGCAAAAACACAGATTTGAAAAGCGTATCCGAGTTAATCCTCACTCCTATGAAGCTCATCAAAAAATGTGCATAAAATTTTCATACAGTTTTTAAAGACGAGGATCACATTAAGGCCATTTCGCTGAGGGAGCAACAGCTGTATGGAGAAAATTAGCATTTCTCAAAATTTAACTCCTACATAAAATAGAGAGAGAGAAAAAAATCACAGTTGCATCGTTGTTGTTAGTAAATCTTCAGAATAATGACACACACAAACGAATATATTTTATTTATGTAAAGAACGTTTGTAATCGTTGTTGCTATCTTCAGACACGTTTTACGTTTATTTTGTTGAATCTGCAAATATCAACGGACAAAAAGCATTCATCAATAGGTAACTTGGCAAAGAAGACAAAATAATAACAACACCAAAGGCTTATCTTTGTCACGGTAAGTAGAAGAAGCTTGAACAAAAACAAATGCATAACCCAAATTTCCGCATACATTGCCCATGTTTCTATAAGGCAAAATGCCAATTTTGGAAAGATGCAGATATAAAATGCGCATCATGAAAACAAATCGAACTACAAATATAAGATGATAATAATAATAATAATAATAATAATAATAATAATAATAATAATAATAATAATAATAATAATAATAATAATAATAATGGATAATTCACATTTATTATAATGAATACACATTTTCCCTTGATAATATATCATTAGTGAGGGTACCTAAAATAATAATTTTTCGAGGAATCCCATTCTAAATTATACATTTAGCTTACTTAATAAACGGACTTTTGAATACAATATTAAATTCATATAAATACATAATTCATATTAGAATTCATAGGAGGGTACTTGAAACCCCTAATGGGGCTACATGACATCCTGCTGGGATGCTCCTGTAAAAAACGCCAACCCTGTAACCTAGAAGCAGAAGTAGAGGTTTCAAGTACCTTACTATGGATTCTAATAGGTACCGACTTGTTACAGTGATTCGAAGCAGAAGAGCTTCAAAACTGTTCCACTATGCATCCTTTTAAGAGGAGGCTGTGTAGCTTAGTGGTAATGCCTTCTGGACACCATCTAACTGCGACGTTGTTGTCAAAGGTTTCGAATCATGGCGTGCGAAAAAATTTTCTCTGTCTTTTAATTCATATTAATGTTAATATTTGCTGCTCCACTCATGAATAACAGTGCTCAAACTCTCAACTTTTAAGTAGAAAAAGTGCATTAAATAGAAGAGAATAAGTTGAGAGGAAAGAGAGAGAGCTCCAGACGAAACTCGTCCAATAATAAGAGAAACATAATAAGCATCTAATGAACATAAAAATAAAGAAATAATCATTTTTGTAAAAAAATAATTATGAGAGAATTTCTAATTAAAGAGAGTCATTAAAAAGAAAACCTTAGATGGGGATTCATAAAAATTTTGGAAGGCACGTTTTCTCATCCACAAACAATCTTATTGTACCCCAAATAAAATATATATATATATATATATATATTATATATATATATATATATATATATATATATATTATATATATATATATATATATATATATATATATATATATATATATATATATATATATATATATATATATATGCAAAGCACGTTTAAATCATTTTCATAAGCTTCAGAAAATCTAAAGCGATTTATGCAAATCAACTTAACATTGAGGCTTAACAACTTTTAAATACTCAAATAATTAACTGGATTATTATTAATTATTATTATTATCAATTATTATCTTTATTATTACTACTACTATTATTTATAAATTTCCTCGATAAAATCTTCACCTCAAAGAGTGGAATAAATAAATAATACTAATAAAAATTATTATTTTTAAAGAAGAATATGTTGAAGTAAAAGCTCACGTTTTCGAAAGAAAAAAAAGTCATAATAAATATACTAAGCTTATAAAAGAAGCTAAAGAAAAGGAAATCAAATGAAATACACAACGCTCAATAAGAAGAAACAAAATCAAAATCCAAACTACACTCTTAATTATAAAAAGCCTTAAAAATTTAAAGCCAAACAAAATAAAAAAAAAACTTAATTATGCTTAACGAACGAGCAAAACTGCCCCCTCTCCCCTTCCACTCTTTGTACAACCACATCAATAGAGACCCAAATTTTTAAGAGCAAAGAATAGACCGATGCGTGTTAATGAATCCTTCATTTGTCAAATGAAAACAAAAGCAGGGCTAATGAGGGAACCTTTTTTATAATTTTCTTTTTAGATCTGAATATTTGCCTTCAAATCTAATCTATGACGTCAAACATATTCATTTAAAAATTTTTTTTAAATTTAAAGTTACTTGAATTTTTATATGCCTATATATTTTAATAACACAAACACAAATATAAACATATCAATATTCAAGTTTTACACAACGTGCAAATAAAACATATATATATATATATATATATATATATATATATATATATATATATATATATATATATATATATATATATATATATATATATATATAATATATCATAATCTGCCTCGGAGAATCCAAGAGGGGCGGATTCCAAACATAGCCCCTCATCCACTCCTTCCCCCATCACCACTTGGGAGTTGGTGGCCTCCGGTGATGGGGTTGGCGCCACCAAGACCTCTATGCCGACTTGCCCTGGTGCACGGTCTTCGTTTTTCATTAATTTCTGCAACATTCGCGGTCTTTTTTCTAATCTAAACTTTGTCGAACACCACCTCTCTTCTTCTAGACCTCATCTCTTGTTCTTAACTGAAACTCAGGTGTCTGGGTGCTCTGACAGCAAACCCTACTCTGTTTCCTCCTACTGTCTCTATCCTCAATTTTCAGCCAAAGGCGGATGTTGCGCATATGTGCGCAATGATGTTGTCTGTTCTCGTGTCTCTATTTGGAGTCTTCTGAATTCTCTACTTTATGGCTTAAACTTTCTTGCAACTCTACAACTAAATTCATTTGTTCTGTCTACTTATCTCCTAACTCTACAGACTATCCAAAATTCTTCGACTATCTTAACTCCAAAATTTAGAGCACATTCTTTCATCTTCTCCTTTCTCCGAAATCATCATTTTAGGTGATTTCAATGTTCACCACCGCCAATGGCTTTCATCTAGTTCTCAAGATCCAGCTGGTGAACTTGCCTTCCAATTTTCTATCCAGAACAACCTTGAGCAGTTGGTGCATCTCCCTACCCGTATCCCTGACCGTCTTGGTGATGAACCCAACATTCTAGACCTTTCTCTAACTTCTAATCCTTCTCCTTATACTGTTAAACTCTTTCCTCCTCTGGGTTCATCCGATCACTTCTTATCTCCGTATCTTGTCCTGTCTCTTCAAGTCTTCCGCAAGAACGGCCCCCGCCTTCGGCGAGGAGACGTTTCTGGCATTTCGGTGCCACTAACTGGTCTGACTTGCGGTCGTACTTTTCTGATTTTCCATGGAATGATTACTGTTTCTGTGGTAGGGGTCCCTCAGAATGTGCAGAGTGCATAACTGAGGTGATTCTCTCTGGCATGGAGGCGTTCATTCCATATTCTTTCCCTTTCCACTAAACCTAATAAACCTTGGTTTAACTCTGCTTGTTCTCGTGCTATCCGCCGCAGGGATGCTGCCTTCAGGGATTACCGTCGTCTTCAAACTCCAGAAACTCACGCAACTTATATTTCATCCCGGAATCGTGCAAAATCTATTCTTCGAGATACCAAAAACTCTTTTCTCCGTCGCAAATGCAATAATCTTTCTCAATCCTTCAACCCCTCTCAACTCATTTATGCCTAAAATTGTAATTTCTTCTAAAGATGTCACTTCTGCTCTCTCTGAGCTGAACACTAAGAAGGCGTACGGTCCTGATGGTATCCCTCCTGTGGTTCTCAAAACTTGCGCTTCCGAGCTTGCACCCTGCCTTGGTAAACTATTTCGTCTATGTCTTTCTACTCAACTTCAACCTTCCCTTCTTGCTGGAAACGTGCGCTCATTCAGCCTGTGCCGAAGAAGGGGGACCCCTCTCAACCCCTCTAACTACCGTCCAATTTCTTTAACCTCCGTTCTTTCTAAAGTTTTCGAATCTATCCTTAACAGGAAGATTTGGAAACATCTCAATTCTTCTAATCTTATCTCTGATCGCCAGTAT
>SEYY01019832.1:72500-82500 GCA_009176605.1 Armadillidium nasatum
ATATATATATATATATATATATATATATATATATATATATATATATATATATATATATATATATTATATATATATATATATATATATATATATATATATATGCGTGCACTTTTTTATGTGTATGTAAGAAGTTAGTAGGGCCCATGTACAGGTAGAGATGCTAGAGAGCGCTAGAGGAGACAAAATCCAAATTTCTTCGCTAGCGAATGCAAAAGGTTGGCTTTTTTTTCGCTAATTGTGACGTCACATGATTAGTTCATATCGTTTGTAATTATTATCTTGCTTAATATTTTTGGTAACAGTGTTAGATCTTTTAATCATTGTCTTTGCTTTAAATCATGTTGTAAAGTCCCCGGTTTATCGGGCTTGACCTCTTGGGGACAATCATCATTTAGGGGCATAATTTCGTAGATTTTATCCTTATAATATTTATTTAGTTCTTAGTAATCGGTTTTTATATTCTTCAATCATGTTGGGGAAAGCATCATAGTAGGGGTCAGATCCTATCTTCAAATAATTAAAGGTAAGCTCATTTAATAATAATAATAATAATAATAATAATAATAATAATAATAATAATAATAATAATAATAATAATCTTTTATTAACTCATAATAAAAAGATTTATCCGAATCTCAGAATTCCCGAAAGAGGATTTTCTATTCCCATATCCGCAAGATAGCGGCTTTTTCAATCCTATTAAATACTTCAAAAATATATAAAATAAAAAATTATAGACAAAAGGCATTTTTAAATTTTCGAGAACCCTTCAACTCGTTCTGTAAAGACTTTAGAATTAAAAATGCGGTGAAGTTTCGTAGATATGGAAAGTTGTATGGTTTGAGAAGCATTACAACGTATAACCATGATGCAGAGCTTTAAAATTATCCGCGAATAAGGATCTCCACAACACGCAAAGACAAACACAAATATACAATATATATATATATATATATATATATATATATATATATATATATATATATATATATATATATATATATATATATATATATATATATATATATATATATATATATATATATATATATATATATATATATATATATATATATATATATATATATATATATATATATATATATATATATATATATATATATATATATATATATATACTTGTACACAGGATTGGGGAGCTGATGAAATTTATTTCAGCTCCGACTCTGACTCCAGAGCTATTGTCAGATGTGATTCCGTCTCCAGTTCCGATGCCATTGATTTGAGTGGCTCCGGCTCTAGATCCAGCTCCGCCTTTGTTTTAAAGAGTTTCCTAATTCTTATAGAGTTATATTTAGGGATTACCGCCACCCAAGAATATAAGCCCAAATGCAGTTCGGCGGCAATGGGACACAAAACCTCATTCTTTTATATAATAGTTTTGAGCTGGGCACAACTTTGCTCGCACAGTGCATAGTCCTTTTTTAAATAAATACAACCAAATTTATAAAACAAAATGTATCCTTCATCAAAAGAAATAAACAATAATTTCAAAATTTTATTCAAAATGAATTTGTTTTAATAAAGAGTATGGCTTCAATTAGATCCTCATTCATTGAGGCTCGAAAGTCTAACTGAATTATTCAAAGGTTCAAAAACAGGCGTTCCACACTAACTTGTGTTGTTGGCATTGAAGTACTGTATAAGCAACATTATGAATTATTTTTGGGTAATATGGAATCGCATTTAAAATATTTAGCTTTGATAATCTATCTATTTTCTCAATAACATACAAAGCATCAGATAGATGAAGCATAAATTTAGCAATAGGAGATTCTCGTTTATTATCTATTTTTCCTTTAGTACGAAGGCATTTGGCATTCAGATCAAAGAACTCTTCATAAGCTGCTTCATCTTCAAAATTTAAAGAGGATCGTGAAGCTGAAGGTCGGTTTACGTTTACTTCATTAATTACATTAAGTGCTTGGCATTTTTTACTTCCTCCTTTTTTTAAGTTGCTGATTGTAATAATAATCAATGATATCTTTCCTCTACTGAGCTGTAAATCATTCGGCGTAATCCGGTTCATAGGATCAATATAGATTGCAGCAAGTAATACTTTATTAAGGAGAACTTTCTCTTTTTTCCATTGACTCTTTAATTGCATCTGCAACTGTTCCACCTATTTGAGAAAGTGTCATCATTAGTTTTTGCCACTCTTTATGAAAGAAGAAAGGAATTACTTCAGCTGCTTGTAATCTTTTAGTCACTAAGAATGGTTGACGAACGATTGCTTCAAGCCTTCTTACTTTCAAAATCAGTCATTCTTACCTCTGGATGAGCCATGACAGTTAATGTAATCTTTAAATCTAAAAGGCGCTTAATCATTAGGTAAGTACTTTCCCACCTAGTTTCTTGGTCTAAGATGGCAACTTTTCCTCCTTTGCATTTTAATATAGCTTCAACTTTTGGTGCTCGTGCAGTAACAGCAATTTGACGTACATTAGCTATAAGAATATTTACATGTTGTTCTTACAAACCTTCTCTAATGCATGTACAGCACATAGCATGTGTTTTATTTATACAGCAATGAAAGAAGATTCCAAATTTTCATTTAATTCCGTTTCTAAACCACCTTCACAATTTTCTGTGAACCCGAAATTTGTATCAATGACTCAATCTAAATTCGTATTATCTATTTCAAAGGGGTCTACAATGAGTTTATTGCACTTATCATGTTGGATGCATTATCAGTTAGAACTATTAAAACTTGCTCTTCAGTAAGTTCAAACTCTCTGAGAACTTCCTCAACTAGATTTCATATAAATTCTGATGTCTGTTGTGCTTGCGTTTCTCGAACGGCTAAAGTACAGTAAGTGTTGTTATTTCTTTATTTGGTTAATTCGACATTTATTGCAAAATAATTTATACTTTATTTATCACAAGCATCCATTTTTAGAAAAAAAAATTTTTTCCCATGGACCATTTGTTTCAGCACTTTTTTCTGCCTTTCAGAATCACTTACCACCATTTTTCTGACATCATGCCTTTCCATAGAAACTCTTAACATTTTGGCTAATTCTCCATTTAATCCAGTAAATGCTGCAGTGAAAAAGAATTTCAAGGGTACTCTTTCATTTACAAAGAGTTGGATTATGTGCGTTTTAAAGTTTCCAGCTGTCACTGATATACTCACCTTTTGACTTCTTACAAATATTGAAATAGAAGGTTGTATACATGAACTGTTTTGGGTAGGGACAGACCGGGCTGGAATTTTGCCGGGGCGGGGCCGGGGTTCTGGTCGTGTTTGCCTAAAATTTGCAAAGGTCAAAAGCACTGAAATTTTAGGTTAAAAAATTAGATATAAATTTAATTGAGGTTTATTTAATTATAAGAAAGGCGTAGAATAGCCAACATTAACTTAAATTAATGATTATATACATTTTCTCAGAAAAAAAAAAAAAAAAAAAAAAAAAAAAAAAAAAAAAAAAAAAAAAAAAAAAATTTAATTTTTTTTTATTCATAATAGTGATTCATCAGCTTTACCAAGGCAGGTAAAGTTTGAAAAAATTTAAGGTATAAAATTATCAATATAACCTGTTTTTATACATATCATTGTTATTTTATTGCTATGTATCAAACTTGTATCAATTAGCTACATTATTTCAAAATTATTTTTTTGTTTATACTTTCAGTCAATATGGCTAAAAGATCAGCTTCAGCAATATGGGAGTGCTTTAGTGTTTCAGGATAGGCTCGAAATAGCTAAATGTAACATCTGTAGTCAGAAAATTAGAAGAGAACCTCCGGGTGCTCCAAGTAAAAAATTTTCAACCAAATCTTATGGGGCATCTAAAATCAAAACACAAAGATGAACATTCACTGGCAGAAAAGGAGCGGTAAAAAAAAAAAAAAAAAAAAAAAAAAAAAAAAAAAAAAAAAAAAAAAAAAAAAAAAAAACAAGAAGAAAAATCTTAATTTTTTTATATTATTTAACTGATTGAGCTGAAATTTTTTCCCAAAGTTCCGAGTTGATTTCGAACATTTTTCTGAGTCTACAACAGTTTGAAAGTTATTTGGACCCAAAGTTGAAAAAAATGAATGGTGGGGTCAAACGACTGGTCCACATCAGCTGAAAATTAATTAAATAAATAATCTTAGAATCAATTTCTTGCATTGGTCGGAACAGATTTTTGATATCACGCCTAGAAAAAAGTTATGAGCACTTGAACAAATATTTTGCAAAAATCATACCGTTTCGGAGTTTTAAAAAAAAAAAAAAGCTACCTACTAATTTCTTTATTTTTGCATATTGCTTAGAGGAGGACAGGGCAACAAATTTTATTTTGTGTATTATTAAATGCAATTTGTTTGAAGCGAGTTATAACCTCTCAAACTTTGGGAATTTTTGAAATTTGGTCAAAAATTGACCTTTTTTAAGGCTACATCTCGAAACCAACGAATGGCATCGAAAGTACATTGAAAAATTTGTAGCCCCATCCCTCCTCTATGCACCCACCAACAATAAGAAACATTATAGTTGCAGTTTTTATTTTTTGTCTTAAAAGGTGGATTTTTTTTTTTTTTTTTTTTTTTTTTTTTTCCTTTTTTTCTTTTTCTTTTTATAGTTGTTCAGTTTTGGGTTTATAACATTTTTTCTATAACTCTAGGAACAAAAGTCTGTAACAAGTTTTTGTACCCAACAGAATTCTGAATATACATTCCAAATTTTAGATCATTCCGAAAAGTGGCTTGGCTCCGCCATTCATTTGAAAAGGGTCAAATTTCCACAAAAAAAAAAAATAAATAAATAAATAAATATTTAGCAGTTATACTCCGTTAGAAATGGATTTTTTTTTTTTCACCGGGAAAAACTATATGGACCGAAAATTTCAGGAGAATCGGTTGAAAATTTAGAAAAAAAATTGAAATTGGATTTTCCCCTCAAATATGATTTGCCATTTTAACCCCGGCAGGCGAAACCCGGTTTTCTCTGATTTTTAGCCGGTGCCAGGTCCCGGTCGGTTCATAGTTTTGGGTAACTGATGTAACCTTACTTCGGTTTTTTTCTACTATTTTAAAGATTTCATGATGTTCCTTGGCAAATGGTAGCGCTTGTTTTCAATCCACAGATGACTTCATCTATTGCAACTTCACAAAAGATTTTCTTCAATTTCATTTTTTGGGAAATATTTCGATAATGACGATTTATTACAATACCTCATTTTCATTGCCAAAATCTTACTTAAAATTCAATTTTAAAGAAATTAATAATTATTTTATAGTGTTATATGCCTTCAAATATTACTTATTACTGTATTAATTATTATAAAATATCCTTATATATATATATATATATATATATATATATATATATATATATATATATATATATATATATATATATATATATATATATATATATATATATATATGCGTGTGTGTGTATGTGTATGTGTGTACTGTATGTGTGTGTATGTGTATGTGTGTATATGTGTGTGTGAGCGATTTACGGGATATAAAAAGAATAAAATTTAAATGAAAATAAAATGAGAGGCTATGGACAGAAAATTTATCCCAATTCACATTTAGAAGTAATGAATTGCAATAAAAATTAAAAAGAATAAATAAGATAAAATAATGAATGCTAATATAATACATTCGGAGTTGTTAGGAATTGCTTCCTTATTTGAGATCCAGCTCCAGTTCAGGTTCCACCCTCATCACTAGAAACGGTTCCGGCTCCACGACTCTCCCGACTCCCCAGCCCTATTTGTACAAATATAAAATCTATATTCATTAAGAGCTTCTTCAATATTATTTCATAAAGATGATAGCTTCACACATTTTCTACATTAATTTATATATTTTAATATATATATATATATATATATATATATATATATATATATATATATATATATATATATATATATATATATATATATATATATATATATATATATATATATAATATATAATAATATAACTTATGTTTTAACCTATACGAGCACACTTTTTCTTTTCTTGCTTAGATATCATTTGGTCGTTTGAGTGATTATCAATTACTAGTTGCATAAATAAATAAATATATAAATACATAAATACATAAATAAATTAAATAAATAAAGTATGTTTCTGACATTTTCAGTTTTAGTGATTTCCCTTAGAACAGGACTCGCTTTTTAACTTTCTTTCCGTTTTATTCTTTGCTTTTGACTTATAGGTCTGACAAGGGAAATAACGTTCCGAAAATGCTTCACTACAATATATTTTCTTACCCAATTGCTGTATGTATATATATATTAGTGATGGCATCCGCATGCGCGGATGCGGAACATCCGCACATAAATCAACATCCGCATCCGCATTTTCGAAAATTCAACATCCGCATCCGCACTTTCGAAAATTCAACATCCGCATCCGCACTTCTCCAAAATTCGACATCCGCATCCGCAAATTAGAAAAGATGAAATCCGATCCATCACTAATATATATATATATATATATATATATATATATATATATATATATATATATATATATATATATATATATATATATATATATATATATATATATATATATATATATATATATATATGCAAATTGTAGATCAAGAGTGAGGGTGAAGAGAGAACTATCGGATTGGTTTAGCATAGGAGTGGGATTGAGACAGGGGTGTGTAATATCTCCATGTTATTTAATCTATTGATGAATGGTTTACTTAGAAAAATGGAGAGAGAAGGGAAGAGTATTACTTTGAGAAATATGGAGGGTGAATGTGAAGTGAATGTTTTACTTTTTGCAGATGATGCGGCATGTGTTGGTGGCAGAATCTGGAGAAAAGATGAGAATACTTGTGAGAGAGTTTGAAGGGAAATGTGCAAACACGAGATTGAAATTCAATCCAGCGAAGAATAAAGTTATGAGGATTGGAGGTGGGAGATGAGGAAATGTGGAGGGAGGAATTGGTTTGTAGAAGTGTGAGAATGGAAACTTGAGGAGGTGAATGAATTCAAATATCTAGTAATGTTGGGTGGAAGGTAAGGGTGGGACGGAAAAAGGAATAAAGAACAGAGTGGTAGAAGGAATGAAAGTATTGAGGGGCCTAAGAAAAGTATGGAAGAAAGGAAAAATTTCGAATGAAATAAAGATAAGAATGTTTGAATGTATGTGTTCACCTTCTGTATCGTATGTGTGTGAAACATAGACGATAAGTGCTCGGTCGAGAAAAAGTTTCAATGTCTTTGAGATGAAAGATTTGAGAGCGATATATAAATTGAGAAGGATTGATAGGATTAGAAATGAAAGAATAAGGGAGATGTGTAAATGGAAGAAGGGTGTAATTGATAGAGAGGAGGAGGATGTGCTAAAATGGTTTGGACATATGTGAAGAATGAAAGAGAACAGAATGGTTGGCAAGGTACGTAGATCCGATGTAGATAGGGGAAGGGGGAGGGGAAGGCCGAAGTGGAGATGGATGGATGGAGTGAGAGTGATTTTGATGGAAGGAATTTGAGTTTAGACGAGGGTAGAAGATTTGTGGAGACAGAGATGGAGGGAGGTGGTGAAAGCGTTGAAAGGTAAGAATAGTTATGTTTGTAAGGGAATTGTGGCGGGCACCACCTCACGAAAGTGGGAAAGGTGATAGTGAAATATATATATATATATATATATATATATATATATATATATATATATATATATATATATATATATATATATATATATATATATATATATATATATATATATATATACATCCGCATCCGCATCCTCATCAAAATTAACATCCGCATCCGCATCAAAATTAACATCCGCATCCGAACTTTTCGAAATTTCAAAATCCGCATCCGCATCCACACTTTCGAAAATTCAACATCCGCATCCGCACTTCTCCAAAATTTAACATCCGCATCCGCAAATTAGGAAAATATGACATCCGATCCATCACTAATATATATATTATATATATATATATATATATATATATATATATATATATATATATATATATATATATATATATATATATATATATATATATATATATATATATATATATATATATATATATATATAACGCTTAATTTCTTTCTTTATCAGAAAACTTTTCTCTGCAATAAATTTAAGTTTCTCAATTGAGGTAAAAGCATTGAAATGATTAAGGCTAAGCAAATATTTTTCAAAAACTTATTTTCAAGTTTATCATGATCAAATTAAACCAGTTTCCATAATAATATCAGTAGGAGAGTAATGGTTCTCTCTCTCTCTCTCTCTCTCTCTCTCTCTCTCTCTCTCTCTCTCTCTCTCTCACACACACACACACACGCACGCGCGCGCGCGCGCACGCAAACACCATACTTTAAAAATACTCATTTTCGGGCTATCTCTTTTACTGGAGCTCATTTTCAATAAGTATTTGAAAGGCGACACAACGACTGACAAAATGACACACAAACCTGGAAACATTAATTAAATTAAACTAAAAATTATATATATGGACCAAAACGAGGCCATAAATAAATAGTTCTCTTAAAGAACCTTCACTCATTCTCCGAAAAAGAATTTTTTAATAACACACACCAATAAATTTTTATCTCAAGTTACAGAAAATTTATTAGACCATATTTCCAATAATAATAAAACACTTGGTAAGCAATTAAAACCACAATATATTGAAGTTTTAATCGTCTACGGTTAAACATCATATTAAAACAAACACACATGCATACACAAATTTTATATATATATATATATATATATAATATATATATATATATATATATATATATATATATATATATATATATATATATATATATATATATATATATATATATATATATATATATATATATATATATATATATATATATATATATATATATATATATATATAGGCCCGATCGGGGTTGGAATTTTGCATGGGCCGGGGTTGCCTAAAATTTGAAAAGAGGTCAAAAGCACTGAAATTTTAGGTTAAAGTTAAAGAATTTTAATTAGATTAATTTAATTATAGGACGGAGTAGAATAGTCAACATTCACTTAATGATTATATGCATTTTTCCGGGGGGAAAATTTCAGAAAATTACAGATTTTGATTTTGTATGATAAAAGTTTTAAAAAAACTACAAAAAAATTTTTGAAAATCTTTTTTCTGATACATAATAGTGATTCAACAGGTTTACTTAAGTAAGACTCTAAGGTAAAGTTTGAAAAAAATGTAAGATATAAAATTATCAATATAACTTGTATTTAACATATCATTGCTATGTTATTGCTGTGTATCAAATTTGTATCATTTAGCTACATTACTTCAAAATTATTATTTTGTTCAGACTTTCAATCAATTTGGCTTAAAGATCAGACTCAGCAGTGTGAGAGTACTTTACGATGTTTAAGGATAGGCTGGAAATACCTAAATGTAACATCTGCAGCCTGGAAATTAGAAGAGGACTTCCGGGTGCCACAAGTAAAAATTTTTCAACTAAATATTATGGGGCCATCTAAAATCAAAAGACAAAACTGAACATTCACTAGCAGAAGAGAAGCGATCAAAAGAAACAGAAAAGACAAACAAAATACTGAAAAAACGAGAAGAAAAATCTTAAATTTCTTATATTTTGTTTGATTTAATCCACCATTAAGTATAATTTACCATTTAAACCCGGCAGGCAAACCCCGGTTTTTCCTGATTTATAGCCGGGGCCGGGGCCCCGGTCGGTTCATAAATCCGTCGACAAAATTCCATAACAAAGAATGGCAAGGCTGCTGCACACTACTACTCAGCTCTGAAGGTGAGATTTCAAAAGCACCAACAATGATCGAGCGAAACATTCAAACAACAAAGTATAGTCTTTGTACTTATGGCTCAACATCAATTGCTTAAGGTCATTTTCGAAATTATGTGAAGCTTTTCAAAAAGTTCCAAAACTCTCTTGTGTTTCTGGAACTTTCATATCAATGCCGTTTAAAGAAGCCTTGAAGGAATGGAATCTTAATGAATGCATTGCTGCCATGTTTGTGTGTTTGT
>SEYY01019832.1:95000-100000 GCA_009176605.1 Armadillidium nasatum
AAAAAGGAACAAAAAGGAACAAATATTTATCTCTAAACAAGTTACTTTTGAAATACTTAAGGGCACTACTTTTTTCCATCTAAAGTCAGATGATGTTCAATACGAGATATATATATATATATATATATATATATATATATATATATATATATTATATATATATATATTATATATATTATAATATATATAATATATATATATATTATATATATATATATGAACGAGCAAGAAATAAGTCGTCCTTATTATTATAATGCTCTTATATTTTAAAAGCGTTGAAGTTCTACTAAAGTCAAATAAGAGAAGGTTAAAGTTCTGTTTTCCGAAGTAAATTGTTTTATTATTAGACCTAAAAAAAAATTTCAATGAATTTATTTGATAAGAAAATTAGTTATTTTTAACAAGTTTTGTTGAAATAAGATGGACTTACTGGTCAACCAATTGGTCCAGACCTCAAAATTCTACGCAATTAAAAGTTTAAAAAAAAAAATCTATGAAATTTGTAAGGAAACTACTCATCGATTATAGCATAGACGAAATGAATGTATTTAAACAAGTTGAATGGCCGATTATGAAAATTAGCTAATCAACCAAATGAAAAATGGCCAATATGGCTATTAACCAATTACTCGGAGTATATATATATATATATATATATATATATATATATATATATATATATATATATATATATATATATATATATATATATATATATATATATATATATATATCTATATATCTATACAAGAAAAATATTTGTGCAATGATTTTCAATTAATTGTAAAGAGTACCTTTTCACACCTAATAAATAATTGGAAGAATTTGAAGTTTGTCATTTCACTTTTGTTCGGATCAAATTTACGACTCTACAACACCAAATGCTTATTTAAAAAGAAAAAAAAAACTCATTAAATTGCATAATTGAGAGGATTTATTGCTAAGCAACGATTTTGAACAGTAACGGCAATAACAATAAGGTCGAATGTTCAGTGAACGGAAAGGAAGAATCACGAAAACGTAAGTGTCATTTTCACGGTGAAGTGCTTCAACCTTTTTCTTCTCATCAATATTATTTACGTAAAGAAGCTTATTTTATAATTAAATAAAGGATACACTTACATACAAAACAATAATAAAAGAATAAAATAGACAGAAAAATTCAATGAAAAATAAACAACAGTATCTAAGCTACAAACTTTCTAAATTCAAAATACGTAAATAAAAAAAAATAAAAATTTTTTTTATTCTGAGTTAACAGATACTATGCAAATGAGTAAAATAAAGTATTTCATTATCATAAAATCTATATGAAAAAAATTAAAACTTATAATTTATAATCGCTTTTACTAAAATGACCGCCGATGCCTCATCATTATTTTCAATTAATTTCTTGCCCATGCTTTCATAAATATTTAATAACTAATATAATATAATACAACTACAAAAACTTAAAACTTTATATTATTATATATATATATATATATATATATATATATATATATATATATATATATATATATATATATATATATATATATATATATATATATATATATATATATATATATATATTACTTACGGACGGTCACATTTACCCTTACCCATTAATTTTAATGTTCATCAGGGCTGAAATATTTTATTAATTTATATAACCTATTTTCAACATTTTGTAAATCGGTCATGTCGTATGATCACATAAATTGGACCTTTAATCTCTTGCATCTACATTATATTAATTTCTTCATTTTGAAAAGCACTTTACCCAACATCAAACAGCAGATGTAACGAATCTGGCCTCGAAACAAATGACCTCGGATCTTTCAAAAACAATATAATTAATCCATATAATAGAGAATTGAACGTATTGAACGTAATATCCCATACAACAATTACATTATCTTGAAACGCAAGCGAAACCTTCCTAGCTTTAATATTGATGGCGTTATCTTTGATGGTGATCTTTCTCCAACGGATCGCATCACATAAAACATATCTCTTTATATGTTCTAACAGGTTCTAAGAACTACTCCTGAGTTTATATACATTACCTCTATTAATTCTCTATAGAGGCTGCCCATTACATCTATTATGTAGGAACTTCACATTTATGTTACACCCATGTACAATATTTTTGAAAGGGTGGTGTATAGGCACTTTTCGTCTCGGTATCTCTCTTCCTCACCGATTTTCTTCATTCTTTTAAGCATTTGAATTGTTGCTTCATTATCCTAATATACAAAGGTTATTACAAAAAGCACTTCTTTTCTGAGCTTTACCTGCACTTCCTTTGATTAATGTTCTTGTGACTTGGATTTCCATTTATTTTCATCTCGTTTCAGCCCAATTCTTTGATACCAAGATTAAACCACTATATTCATTCTTCCATATACACTAAAGTTTATAAGCAAAGTTTCAAACTTACTTCATTTACATTCCCCTCAATTTGCACCCTTTGAAAACTTTTACTTCGAAGCACTTGAATTAATAATTTGTGCCCCTACACTAGTCTTTTTTTGTTTTTTTTCTAGATCTTTTGCCTTTTTTTGCACCAAGTTAGAAAAAAAATATAAAACAATTCAATAAAATAACACAGCTGGATATATATATATATATATATATATATAATATATATATATATATATATATATATATATATATATATATATATATATATATATATATATATATATATATATATATATATATATATTATATAAAGTAAAACTTCTACTAATATTGAGATGATCAGAGTACAAATGAGTACGAAAATTCCTCAATATCGATGTTCTTTATAAACCCAATCATATAAACTGAAAATTTTCTTCTAAAATGATTCTATGCATTTTGCTTAACCGTTTAAAAAAAAAAAAAAAATTCTTCCCATGAAAAAACTTTTAAAACCAAATCTACTTTATAATAATAAGTAAAACATAACGAAACATATCTTTCAACAAATATATAACTACAACCTCTATTACAATAATATAAAATAATAGGAAGAGAAATAATTGCAAAAATAATTCTAAAAAATATTCAAAGCGCTAAATATAAATTAAAGTTTGTGCAAAATTATGCTAGTGTGTAATCATATATGAAACTGCGTCGTCTAAAATATAAAACTAACAACAATTTCTATTTACTTTCGAATAAAAAAATGAGAAATATTTTTTAAAAACATTTTTTTCTCTTTGGAAAGCCTCGTCTACGCTCTTACTTTTATTAAAGGGAATAAAGGCGCACTTGCACCTCCTGCAAAATAAAATATAAAAAAAAATTTTAATTAATTTTCAAAATTTTGCAAGGGAAAATTTTTTTTTTTTTATATATATATATATATATATATATTATATATATATATATATATATATATATATATATAATATATATATATATATATATATATATATATATATATAACCTGTATGTCA
This sequence comes from Armadillidium nasatum, assembly GCA_009176605.1. NCBI lineage: Eukaryota > Metazoa > Arthropoda > Malacostraca > Isopoda > Armadillidiidae > Armadillidium > Armadillidium nasatum. Next base: position 98,432 of record SEYY01019832.1, read on the forward strand.
TTTAGGTGCAAGATCCGAGGGGCATCGTACAGGCAAAAGTGTTTAGAGTGCCGGGTTAAACTGACATGGCATATCTAGTGGGAAAAACTTTAATAAAATCCCAAAATGTGGTACCCTATGATTACCAGTCTTAAAATTAGTAACGCTAATATATATATATATATATATATATATATATATATATATATATATATATATATATATATATATATATATATATATATATATATATATATATATATATATATATATATATACAAACGCGTGTACATGAATATAATGCACTTCAAGTACCGATGTTTTTCCAAATAACAAGCAATAAAAAGAGTCAAAAATAGTTTTAAAAGGCTGAATAAATAAATACAAATGTAATTAAATTTGCAAACACAATTTTTAAAAAAGTAATTATTAAAGGCCAAGGCTTTCGCTTCAAAACTTTCGCAATGATGATAACCTCTTCATATAGCTTCGAATTTTCTCTTCTTAATTCTTTTAAGCTTTTAAATATTTTAATTAATGAAACTTTTTAAAAAATATATTTTACATAAAAATGTATTTTCGAGTTTAATTCTGGTCTAATTTTGAAATACAGATAAAGAAATAGGGAATGAATTCTCAACCTCAAAAAAATCAACGCTATATATTAAACAAAAACTTTTAAATGAAAGCCAAATAATATCTTATAAGTTATAACCAACACTATTAATAAAACTCAAAAACTTTTTTAATATATATATATATATATATATATATATATATATATATATATATATATATATATATATATATATATATATATATATATATATATATATATATATATATATATATATTTATATTATTTTTTTTTTTTAGTTTTTTTTTACCTTTCAAATTATTTTACAAAAATTCTACCCGCTTGCATTATTAACCACGGCAAAGGAAGTTTATAAAAAATAAAATAAAATAATGTTCATAAAAAATAAAAAAATAAATAAAATAATACTAACACATTCCTAAAATAAAATATGACAAATATTTATATTAAATTTTCCATCCGAAAATTTGATTGGTTCTTTCATGAAAGTTAGTAATTTAATTCATTTTATAAATTATTTAAATTTTTATTTCATTTATATTATATAAAAAAAAAATATATATATATATATATATATATATATATATATATATATATATATATATATATATATATATATATATATATATATTATATATATATATATATATATATATACCTAAAACTTGAGACAAAAATATCATTTAACTCTAGCAAAGAATAAGGATTTAATTTGAAAGTTTAAATTTTATAAATAAATAAAAATTTATTAAATCGTCTTCAAAATAAAATATTAATGCAAAAATAAATAAAATAAAACTAACAATTATTTAAATGTTTTCTTTAAAATATTAATCCAAAAACAAAAAACAAAAATTTATTAACGAATTGAAAGTTGAATACTTGTAGAATTTAAAGCAAATGAACAATACTTTGAGTGAAATTGGGTAAATATAGGTTCATGCTAACAAAAAAAAACTGATAAAGAGGTAAGAAGGGGAACTTAAATAATC
>SEYY01019832.1:105000-110000 GCA_009176605.1 Armadillidium nasatum
ATAATAATAATAATAATAATAATAATAATATAGTAAGTAATAATAATAATAATAATAATAATAATGGTAGTGTATAATAATAATAATAATAATAATAATAATAATAATATGTAGAGAGAGAAATATAAATGAAAATTTTATTACCACCACTCACGGGTTGGGGGTACGTGGGGCAGAGCCCCCCGTAGACAAACGCTTGTGTGCCATGCATTTGCACCTTCTATTATAAAAATATGCATTATTGTAGTACAGCAATGAAATCATAAATGCATGGCACACGATCATTTGTCTACGGGGGGCTCTGCCCCCCGTACCCCCCGACCCGTGAGTGGTGGTGATAAAATTTTCACTTATATTTCTCTCTCTACTATTATTATTATTATTATTATTATTATTATTATTATTATTATTATACACTACACGTATCCAGCATCATGCATGGTAATTTCGACTGCAGAAACGAAAATTCCTGCAATCGTACTTGGGGATATATATATATATATATATATATATATATATATATATATATATATATATATATATATATATATATATATATATATATATATATATATATATATATATATATATATATATATATATTATATATATATATATTAAATAATTATAAATAATTATTATTATTATTATTAAAATTAAAATAATAATAATAATTAATTATTATAATTATTTTTATTATTTTATTATTATTATTATTCCTTAGAAATAGGTTGTTGGCAACTCGTGCGCGTATCGTGCTATCGTGCGCGTAGTTTCATTTAAACTCGCAACACGTGAATACGCGTATCGTGCGCGTAGTTTCATTTGAACTCGCAACACGTGAATACGTAGTTTCAATCGAACTAGCAACCCGTAGGTATGTAGGTATTTTCAGCAACCTTGTCTCGTACGAAAAAATCCACTTCCATGAACGCTACAATTACCGAGGCCTTTTCAAGGAAGGAGCACACACAGAGGAAGAAAACTCACTCAAACACACACCTAACGAATATCCCTCAGGTGGGCACAGACGGAAGCCTTGAAAAGTGGAAGATTAAATACAGAAGGAAAAATAGGTGATGATTAGGATAGGGATGGTGCGAGATCGCCAGGGCGGAACAAGAATCTACACTTGGCACTGGCACCCGGCAAAATGGACACCCTTTTATATATATATATATATATATATATATATATATATATATATATATATATATATATATATATATATATATATAATATATATATATATATATATATATATATATATATGACTGTTATGGAAGAAAATCAATACGTATTGCTATTCTTACAGCTCTTCACATATGCCGATGGAATATTCGTTCGCCATTTCATATTGGATTTCAATTGACCCATGCTGACATGCATTGACTGAAAAACGTGAATAGGAGAAGAGAAATGTCAAATGGTAAAAAAAAAAAATAAAAAAAAAAAAAAAAATAAAAAATAAAAAAAAAAAAAAAAGGTTATTGGTAATAAATTAAAATGCACCTCACAAGGCACGCATTGGAAAACGCAATTCTGTGGCTATCCAAATGATGTATCACCACTTGTGAAATAATAAATATATATATATATATATATATATATATATATATATATATATATATATATATATATATATATATATATATATATATATATATATATATATATATATATATATATATATATATATATATATATGATGGATCGGATGTCATATTTTCCAATTTGGGATGCGGATGCGGATGTTGAAATTTTCGAAAGTGCGGATGCGGATGTTGAATTTTGGAGAAGTGCGGATGCGGATGCGGATGTTGAATTTTCGAAAGTGCGGATGCGGACGCGGATGTTGAATTTTTGAAAGTGCGGATGCGGATGCGGATGCGGATGTTGAATTTTCGAAAGTGCGGATGCGGATGCTGATGCGGATGCGGATGCTAATTTTGATGAGGATGCGGATGTTAATTATATATATATATATATATATATATATATATATATATATATATATATATATATATATATATATATATATATATATATATATATATATATATATATATATATATATATATATATATATATATATTTCACTATCACCTTTCCCACTTTCGTGAGGTGGTGCCCGCCACAATTCCCTTACAAACATAACTATTCTTACCTTTCAACGCTTTCACCACCTCCCTCCATCTCTGTCTTCACAAATCTTCTACCCTCGTCTAAACTCAAATTCCTTCCATCAAAATCACTCTCACTCCATCCATCCATCTCCACTTCGGCCTTCCCCTCCCCCTACCCTTCCTCTATCTACATCGGATCTACGTACCTTGCCAACCATTCTGTTCTCTTTCATTCTTCACACATGTCCAAACCATTTTAGCACATCCTCCTCCTCCTCTCTATCAATTACACCCTTCTTTAATTTACACATCTGCCTCATTCTTTCATTTCTAATCCTATCAATCCTTCTCAATTTATATATCGCTCTCAAATCTTTCATCTCAAAGACATTAAAACTATTTCTCGACCGAGCACTTATCGTCTATGTTTCACACACATATAATACAGAAGGTGAACACATACATTCAAACATTCTTATCTTTATTTCTTTCGAAATTTTTCCTTTCTTCCATACTTTTCTTAGGCCCCCAATACTTTCATTCCTTCTACCACTCTGTTCTTTATTTCTTTTTCCGTCCAACCCTTACCTTCCACCCAACATTACTAGATATTTGAATTCATTCACCTCCTCAAGTTACCATTCTCACACTTCTACAAACCAATTCCTCCCTCCACATTTCCTCATCCCCACCTCCAATCCTCATAACTTTATTCTTCGCTGGATTTAATTTCAATATCGTGTTTGCACATTTCCCTTCAAACTCTCTCACAAGTATTCTTTTCTCCAGATTCTTCCACCAACACATGCCGCATCATCTGCAAAAAGTAAAACATTCACTTCACATTCACCCTCCATATTTCTCAACGTAATACTCTTCCCTTCTCTCTCCATTTTTCTAAGTAAACCATTCATCAATAGATTAAATAACATGGAGATATTACAAACCCCTGTCTCAATCCCACTCTTATGCTAAACCAATCCGATAGTTCTCTCCTTCACCCTCACTCTTGATCTACAATTTCGCATATATATATATATATATATATATATATATATATATATATATATATATATATATATATATATATATATATATATATATATATATATATATATATATATATATATTAGTGATGGATCGGATGTCATATTTTCTAATTTGCGGATGCAGATGCGGATGTCGAATTTTGGAGAAGTGCGGATGCGGATGCGGATGTGGATGTTGAATTTTTGAAAGTGCGGATGCGGATGTTGAATTTTTGAAAGTGCGGATGCGGATGCGGATGCGGATGATGAATTTCCGAAAGTGCGGATGCGGATGCGGATGCGGATGTTGATTTTTGTGCGAATGCTCGCATCCTCGCATGCGGATGCGGATGCCATCACTAAAATATATATATATATATATATATATATATATATATATATATATATATATATATATATATATATATATATATATATATATATATATATATATATATATTGCGTTTGCCGTTAAGAAATGTAGAGAAAGGCTTGAATTCAACAACAACAACAAAATTTAAAAAATAGATGCACGACAAGCACTGAGGTGCCAACAACAAACACACATATACGCACTCCTCTAAACAACACAACGAAATTTCTATTTCGAAATTCTCTGATCTGCGCATACCATAATCCGCGTTGAACTTAATTTGCATGCAAATTTAAATACGTAAAAACGTTTTAAAAAATGGAAATAAAATTTCGTTCATCATCAACTTAAGCAGCTAAATGAAAGCATAGAATTTTATTACATGCATGTAAAAATTATTTAAATTACGCTTAAATAGTAACGAATTGGTTTATTTCCTCTTTTTAAACCTAATTTTCATCGAGATTTTCCAACTCTCACGCTCCAATTTACCATTTTTTTCTGATATCTTATGTAAATTAAAACATTTGAAACGATAATAAAAGTGTGCGTGCATATATATATATATATATATATATATATATATATATATATATATATATATATATATATATATATATATATATATATATATATATATATATATATATATATATATATATATATATATATATATATATATATATATATATATATATGATTCGGCTGTCGTCGTGAGTGGAGGTGTTTAAACCAGAAGGGAAAAGAAAAGATAGAAGAATCAGTTGGAAGAGAAGAAAAGTGAAGAGAAAGAAGAGAAGAGTGGAGAAGAGAAGAGGAGAGGAGAAGAAAATTGGAAAGATTGTTTAGAGTACGCTGTAGAATTGTATTGAAAAGAAAATTATTTTTCGAACTTAAAAATAATATTTTCATAAAACAAAATTTAATAAATCGCAATTAACTTATTATCAAAATTTTGTGGAGGAGCAACAAAACTTTCAAATAACATACTTTCGGCCTAAGTGAAAATTTCAACATTTAGCATTACAAATATAAAATTTAAAACACGAGATTGGATTGGGCGACAAGGCTGGATCATGAAGAATACTTCTTCGCATGGTTCTAGGGTCTGGGATTCCTTTTAACCAGTTTTTTTTTTGTCTTCCCATGTACGACTGCAGGAATTTTCCTGCAGTTGACGCCACCCTGTATTATGCGGGATACGGTGTGACGTATAAATAAATATATATATATATATATATATATATATATATATATATATATATATATATATATATATATATATATATATATATATATATATATATATATATATATATATATATATATAATATATTTATTATTTTTTTTTTTAATTTTATATCACCATGCCAATTAAACGGCCATTTATATATATATATATATATATATATATATATATATATATATATATATATATATATATATATATATATATATATATATATATATATA